>CM033469.1:7963898-8016398 GCA_019447015.1 Hymenochirus boettgeri
CAGTGCTATTTTCTTATAGATATATATACACTGTAATGTATATTACACTTATACAGGGGGATGCACCGAGCACCGCTATCGGCAACCCGGGGCAAACAGCCCGGCGATGTTATATGACGATAGCGGCGCTCGGAACATCGCTACCTGGCGATTTTCTATTCCGGCGTTGATAGTGCTGCAATAAAATGCCAATTTCGGCATATAACATCGCTTGCGGCAGCTGCGCTGTTAACTTTCGCGTTAGCCACGCAGCCGCCGCAAGGAAGGAGTTAAAGTGACGCTAAACGATATAACATCGGTTAGCGCAACTTTAACTCCAAATCAGGAGCGATGCGCCCGTTGATGCATCGCCCTGACAGTATATATTACACTCTAGTGGGCTCATTATCCGTTATATAGGCCTGAACTTATTATGCAGGTGCCTTTTCTACATAGAATATATATACACTGTAATGTAAGATGACACACATATATATGACCCCCACTGGATGGGGGGCTCAATTAGTCCGTTATAAGCAGACGCCACGAACTTAGATTGCGTCTAGTTTCGTTATAGATATAGAGAACTGGAATGATATGACTCGTTCTATAGTACAGACACGGGTAAGGGCTCAGTATCCGTTTATAGACAGCACTTGGACAAGTATGCAGGCTAGTGGGCTGAGAGATATAATACACCGAATGTATATTACACGGAGAGAGTGACACGGGAATGGGCCCTCAGTGATCCGTTAATATTGCACTGAAACGGAGGAGCAGGCTAGGTGTATGAGGTCTTAAACTAATGAGATGACACAGGAGAGGACACTGGTGAAGGCTCATGATCTTGTTATATACACACGCGGAACTGCTGATGCAGGTGCGATTTCGAGAGATATATAGACACCGGAAGGTAGATGAACACGTGAGAGAGATGTACCTGATGGGCGCATGAGCGGGGGAGAGACAGCCCTAACGGAGGAGGGGGGGCGGGGGGGGGAGGGCGGATAGGAGAAGAGACCGGAAGTAGATACACGGAGAGAGAGTACAAGGTCATGGCGCAGTAGCTGTGGAGACGCATGGAACGTAAGTAGCAGGCGATGGGCTGAGAGGAGAGACACGGGGAAGGGGAGGGAACGGATAGAGAGACCGGAGGAGCGCGGAGCGGGGAGAGACGCACTGGAACGGAGGAGGCAGGCGAGGGGCTGAATAAGAGTGAGAACACGAGGGATGGAGAGACACGGATAGAAGGCCAGACACGGAGGGGGCGCAGTGCGGGTGAGAGCCACGAACGGAGATCAGGGCGATTGGCCGGAGACAGTCGATATACAACGGTACAGGGTGATGCACGTATATAGAGACCGGGAGGGGGGGGCGGCGGAGCGGGAGGGACAACACTGGACCTGAAGAGCAGTGCTAGGGTGCGGAAGTAGTGAGTACACGGGAAGGGGCTATTCACGAGAGATAGCACGTAAATGGGGCATAGCCGGGATATTACAGCCGGAACGGTAGGAGGCAGGGCCGGAAGGGGCGGAGGGGAGTGAGCACGGAAGGGGATAGTACACGTGAGATATGAACACGGAGGGGGGGGGCGCAGTATCGGGGTAGCAGCACTGAACGTATGACCCGGCTAATATGGGCCGTATAAGATATGGGACACTGGAAGTAGAATGATCGGAGTAGAGACACGGGAGCGCAGGAGCCGGGAATACACACGGAACGGAGGAGGCAGGCTATGGGCGAGAGGATTAGATACACGTAAGGCCAGGACACCGAGAGAGACGCTGGAATGGGCGCAGGATCCGTTAGAGCCAGCACGGAACGGAGGCCAGAGGGCGTATGGCGGAGAGGTGGATGAACACGGAAGTAGAGGACACGAGAGAGATGACACGGGGGAAGGGGCGCAGGAGCAGTTTAGACGCAACGGGGAACTTAGGAGAGCAATGCTAGGGGTGCTTCGATAGGGAGACACGGGAAGGGGAAGGACCGAGAGAAGGACACGGAAAGTGCTCAGGAGCGGGGATAGACGCACGGAACGGGAGGCAGGGGCGAGGGGCCGGAGAGGGAGATTTGAGACACGTACGAGGGGAGGACACTGAGAAAGGCCAGACACGGGGGGCGCAGGAGCTGGGGGAGACACACGGGGGGAACGAAGGAGCAGGGGGCGAGGGCGGAGAAGAGGGAAGACACGGGAAGGAGAGGACCCGGAAGATAGGACACGGAGGGGGGGCGCGAGAGCCGGGAGAGACCACGGAACGGATGAACGCATGGGGGGGCGGAGCAGATAGAGACACGGCAAGGGGGAGAGGACACGTAGAGAGAGGACCGGGAAGGGCACGCGACAGAGAAGACGGCGGGAACGGAGGAGGCGCGAGGTTCGAGAGAGAGGGAGAAACCGGGAAGAGAGGACACGGAAGAGAGGAACGGGAAGGGCCGCAGGAGCCAGACGAGAGCACGAGAGAACGGAGAAGCAGGCGAGGGGCGGAGAAGAGAGAGAACACGGGCAAGGGAGAGAGGACACGAAGAAGACACGGAAGGGCGCAGAGAGCAGGAGAGACCGAGGGCACGGGGGGGAACGAGGACGCAGGGGGAGGGCGGAGAGAGAGATAGCACGGGAAGGAGAGGACAACGGAGAGAGAGACCGGAAGGGGGGGGGGCGCAGACGCCGGGAGAGAGCACTGAAGGCGGACCAGCGAGGGCGGAGAGAGGACAGACACGGGGGCAGGAGAAGACACGAGGAGATACACGGGAAGGGGCGCAGGGCAGGAGCGAACACACGAACTGAGAGCAGGGTGCTTCACAAAGAAGATACACAGCACGGAAGGGGGGATGGACACGAATACAGGGAATCCCACACATCGCGAGCACGCCGTGCTATAGCGGCAAACACCGCAAAACAACACCCCGAGGGGGGAATTGACATTAGCGGCTGCGCAACGGTCAACAGCGCGTACTCAGGGCAGTGGCGAGGCCCGGACAAGCCCCTGGTGAGCCAAAAAGTTCGCTCAATCGAGGCCGGCAGAAACAGCGGGCTTGCGCGGGGCACGGCTGACGGGAACTTCGCGGGGCCACGCCACGCAGCCGCTGCGCAGGACGGATGGTGAAGGGCAAGGCGTAAAGCGAGCACCGGGGACTCCTCCCGACCAACGTACTCAAAGCAGAGAGCGATGGCGCTCACGGGGCCGCGCCCTGACAGGATTAGAGTCCTCTAGTTGGCGGGCCAGGAGCCTGATTACTACTGCACCAACTGATGAATCACGGCTAGCCGGAGAAAAAAACGGGGAGACACCGGAAGGGGGGAAATACACTGATAGAGGACATCCTGGAGGGGCGCAGTAGGCCCTCGCGATAGACAGCCCCGGAACTTTTGACACAGCATCGACGTTGTGCGGGAGAGGGAGATAGAGACTTCCAGGTTCGGGGGGGGTGAGCGGACACATCAGAGATCCATAGCACACGGGGGCTGAGGGGCGCAGGAGCGGGTAGATACAGCACGGGGTAACGAGGAGGCTGGAGGCGGAGAAGAATGACGACACGGGACGGAGGTACACGTATATAAGTACCCGGGGATGCGCAGGGCCGAGAGAGGGCACGGGGGAGAACGAGAGGAGGGCTGGCAGTGGCCGGATAGTAATATACCCGGGAAGGTAGAGACACGTGATAGAGAGACACCGGGTGGGGGGGGCTCAGGATCCGGGTAGAGACGGCACGGAACGAGAGCGGCAGGGGCGGAAAACAAGAGAGACACGGAGCGGTATAGGACCCGGAGAGAGATTAACCGGGATGGGCGCAAAGCGTAGATACGCACGGACACTTATGGCATGCTATTTTCTTCGTATGGAGAGAGACAAAGAACACAGTAGGGGGAATCTGACACGGAGAGAGAGGTACCGGGATGGGCCAGCGCCGATATACGGCACTGAACGGAGAGGCAGGGGGGTTCGGGGGCGGAAAAAGGGGGGGGAGAGGAGACAACACCGCGAAAGGGAGATGACACGGAGGGAGACACAACTGGAAGGGACGCGAGACGGGGGGAGATAACGGGACGGGGCACGGAACGGAGGAGCAGGGGGAGGGCGGAGAGGGAGAAAGAGCCAACACCGCGATGAGGGACACGGAGAGAGGGACACGGGGAGGGAGCAGGAGCCGGGAAAGACGCACAGGAACGAGGAGACCGAAGGGGCGAGAGGAAGAGAGACAACACCGGGGAGGAGATGGACACGGAGAAGAGGACACGGGAAGGGGCAGGAGCCGGGGAGAGACGGGGCAGAGGGACGGAAGGAGCAGGACAGGGGCGGAGAGGAGAGACACGGAAGGAAGGCCGGAGGAGGACCACGGGGAAGGGCGCAGGCGGAGAGCCGCCGGAACGAGGAGGGCAGGGCGAGGGGCGGAAGAGGAGAGAGAGACACACAGAAGGAGGACCGAGAGAGGACCCGGGAAGGGCCAGAGCCGGGAGAGACGGCACGGGGGAACGGAGGAGCAGGGAGAAGGGGCTGAGGGGGGGAGAGAGAGGACCGGTACGGAGGAGAGGACACGGAGAGAGAGTACACGAAGGCGCAAGGAGCGGAGAGACAGGGCCAACGGAGGAAGGCAGGCAGGGGCGAAGAGGTATAGCCCCTGGTAAGGGATATACACCGCAGTAGAAATTCCACGGATAGGCGCAGTAGCGGGGAAGACAGGACGGACGGAGAGGAGGCAGGGCGAGGGGGGCGGAGAAGAGAGAGAACCGAGGGAGTACACGGGAATGGGGCGCATTAGTCCGGAGAGACGGCACGAACCGGAGGATGCGAGGGAGTGGGCTGAGCGAGAATATAACCACGGAGGGGATGACCGAAGAGAGGACACGGGAAGGGGCGCATGAGCCGGGAGAAGAGACGGGCACGACGGAAGGAGGCAGGGGGGAGGGGGGGCGGAGAGAGAGAGCGACAACCAGGAGAGGGACACGGAGAGAGAGGACAAACGGGGAAGGGGCGCAGGAGCCGGGAGACGGCCGGACGGAAGGAGGCAGGGAGTGATTTCTTAGCAGAGGAGACACGAAGGGAGGGGACACTGAGAAGCTATGACAGGGAGCGGAAGGGCCGGGAGAGCCTGGCACGGAACGGGGCGGGCAGGGCGGGGCGGAGAGGAGAGACCGGAAAGGGGGATGACACGAGAGGAGGACCGGGGGGAGGAGGCGCAGGAAGCCGGAGAGACGACGGAACGGGGAGGGCAGGGGGGCGAGGGGCGGAGGAGAGAAGACACCGAGGGAGAGACACGGAGGAGAGGACAAACCGGGGAGCGATGACACAAGGAGGACGGGCCTACGGAAGGAGGGCAGCGAGGGGCGAAGAGATAGGAGAGAGACACGGGAAGGAAGGACCACATACGGAGACGGAACGGAGGAAAGGGCACATGAGCGGGAATACAGCCCGGAACGGGTAATGCAGGCTATTGTCTTATAGAAGGAGAGCACTGGAATGGATATTACACGAGATATAGGACAACGGGAGGGGCGCATGAGCGGGGGATGACAGCCGGAACGGGTAGCAGGGCGAGTGGCGGTAGCGGGAGTCCACTGATGAGATGACACGGATAGATATTGCAACACAGGGTGATGGGCGCGTATCTGGGTGAGACCGCACTGGGACTGAGGAGGCCGGCGGGGGCGAGAGGAGAGGGAGACACGGGAGGAGAGACACTGAGAGAGAGGACACGGAGGGGAGCGCAGGCGGGAAGACACAACGGGAACGTTATGAGCGGCAGGGGCGGAGAGATGGAGATACCCTGGGTAAGGTATACTTACACGCAGATATCTGACACTGGAGGGGCTGCAGTACCTGATGACCACGGGACGATGAGCGATGCTAGGTGTCGGAGAGATGTGCGTACACGGAAGGTGTGCGGGACCTGAGAGAAGTACACGGGGGGGGGGGGGGGCTCGGACGGGGAGAGACGCACGGGAACTGATTAAGCAGCGAGGTGGGCGGAGAGAGAGGGAGACCGGAAGGAGAGACACGAGAGAGGTACACGTCAAGGACCATGAGCCTGAGAAACAGCACGGGGAACGAGTAGGCAGGGCGAGGGGCCGGCTAGGAGATGTAGAACACGGGGAAGGGAGAGACACGGATAGAGAGTCACGGGAAGGGCCTCATGAGCTGGGAGAGACACACGGACGGGACCAGGCGGAGTGGGCTGGAGAGGGGAGACACGGGAAGGAGAGTAGACGGAGAGACATAACACCTGTAATGGCGCAGTGCCGTGATAACAAGCAGACGGGTATGGCCGGCGAGGGTGATAAGAGAGGAGACGGGGGGGGGGGAATGGACACAGAAGAGTCGCGGGAAGTGGGGCTCCTAAGCCGGTAGAACAGCAACGAACGGAAGTACGCGTGCGCTTTCTGTATAGATATAGATCACACGGTAATGTATATTACCAAAAACTATTGACTATATACATTCATCTGGAGGGGGGGGGCGCTCAGGATCCGGATATCAGCACGGGGACTGATTAGGCAGTGCTAGTTTCGGTAGAGACGGGAGCACTGGGAAGGTAGAGTACTTATTCGATGACACTGTAGGGGCCATGTCTGGTTATGTACAGACTGAACGGATGATGCGCGAATTTTCTTATAGATCTTTAGCACGGGAAGGAGGTCACGGAAGAGACTGACACGGAGGGCCAGAGCCCGGGAGACACACGGAACCGGAGGACGCAGGGTAGGGGAGAAGTAGATGACCGGGCGAATGGATAGGACACTGAGAGATAGACACTGGAAGGGGCGCAGGACCTTAGAAGACGGCACGGAGGGGGGGGGGGAACGGAGGAACAGGCGGGAGGGGCGGAAAGAAGATACACTGGCAAGGGATAGGACACGGAGAGATTACACTGAGGGGCGCAGGAGCAGGGAGCGACCCCAAAAACACAAAACCCCCGGACGAGAGCAGGCGGGGCGGAGAGGGGGAGAGAAGACAACGGAGTAGAGGACACTGAAGACGAGGACACGAAGGGAGCGCAGGAGCCGGAAGAGGGCACGACGGGAGGACGGCAGGGCGTGGCGGAGAAAGGAGATCACGGCAAGGATAGTACACTGAGATAGAGGACACGGAGGCGCAGGAGCAGGAGAACCCGAACGGGGACCAGGGGGGAGGGCGGAGAGAGAGGGAACCTGGGGAAGGACACTTAGGAGCGACCGGAAGGGAGCGCAGGAACAGGAGACCACTGAGGGGAACGGAGGAGCGCAGGCGATGGTCGTAAAGAGGGAGACCGGAAGGGAAGGAACTGGAGAGGACACGGGGAGGGGGGCCGCAGAGCGGGAAGAACAATGGAACGGATAGGAGGACCGATGTGCGATAGAGAGTTATACACGGAATTATACACGGAAGAGGACACGGGGGGAGGGGGCAGGGCGGTGAGATCACAAAGCACGAACGGAGAGAAGCGAGGCGGAGAAGAAGGGGGAACACGGAGGGAGGCCACGAGAGAGAGGACACGTAAACGGCGCAGGAGCCGGAGGACACGGGAACGGATGACCGCGGAGGGCGGAGAGGGAGACCGGAGGACGGACCGGGAGAGCGACAAACAGGGAGGGCGCAGGACGAGTAGGGCACGGAAAGGAGACGGCAGGGCGTGAGGGGCGGAGAAGGAGCAGACACGGGCAAGGTAGAGTACAACGGGGAGATGACCGGGAGCCGCAGAGCAGGGTAGCACAAACGGAGGAGCCGAGGGGGGCGGAGAAGAGAGGCACGGAGGGAAACAATGAGAGAGAGGACAACGGAAGGGGGGGCGCATGAGCAGGAAGAGGCACGAACGGGAGCAGATAGGGGCGAGGGTATAGGAGCACGGCAAGGGAGATTACACTGAGATTCGGACAGACACGAAGCGCAGGAGCAAGGAGAGACACACGAACGGATGACGCATGGTAGGGCGGAGAGAAGAGGACACGGTACGAAGATGACACGATAAGAGGACACGGAGAGGCGCAGGAGCCGGTAGAGATGCACGGACGAGGACCAGGGGCTAGGGTCGAGAAGAGAAGACCTGGGCAAGGAGGACACGTCGAGGAGGCCGGAGGGGCGCAGGACAGGATACAGCACGGGAACGGAGGAGCAGGGCGAGTGGCGGAGAGAGCCGAGACACCGGGGAAAGGAGAGGACAATACACGGAGGAGAGACACTGAAACACCGCAATCCGGAAGACTCACGGAACGGGCAGGGAGGGCGGAGCAGAAGAGAGCCCGAAGGGGGAATAAGAGACACGGATAGAGGACACGGGAGCGCAGTACCGGAATACGCACTGAGGGAGAACGGAGAGGGCAGTCGATGGGCGGAGAGAGAGAGATCAACCAATGGAGGAAACGATAGATAGACAACGTAACGGGCCGCAGGACCGGATATACTGCACTGGAACTCAGTAGCAGGGCGATGCTGTATTGATATAGATACAACCGGAATGTATATACACTATATATAGGACCCTGGAAGGGGCTCGGAGCAGGGAGCGCACGGAACTAGGAGGATCAGGGCTAGGTTCTGATAGAGTAGATATATATACACTGTAAGGTAGTTGACAACATACAGTTTAGTCCCACGGAGGGGGCTCAGGGATCTGGAGATACGCACGGGAACTATGAGGCAGGGCTAAGTGGCGGAGAATTATAGACAACGGGAAGGGAGCGGACACTAGAGAAAGAACAGGAGGGGGCCAGAGCGGAAGAAACACGGCAGGAACTGAGGAGGCAGCTAGGGCGGAGGGAAGGATAGCAACTGAAGGGAGAGGACCGGAGATAGGAACTGGAGCGCAGGAGCGGGAGATACACACGGGAACGGATGAGGCAGCAGGCGGAGCGAGGGGAGACACGGAGGAGAGGAACCTGAGGAAGGACATAACGGAGAGGGGCGCATGAGCGGTGAGAGACCACGGACTGAGGAGCAGCGAGGGGCGGAGGGATGGGAGAGACCGGAGGGGAGAGAGACACCAGAGGAGACACGGGAAGGGGGGCTCAGGGCCTGAGGAACAGCCTGAACTGAGTAAGGAGGGCGAGGTTCCGGAGAGAGGGAGCGACGGAAGGAAGAGGACACGTAGATAGAGTCACGGGAGTGGCGCAGTAGGGGTGGAGAGACAACACGGGGGAACGAGAGTGGCGGGCGATTATGGCTGATAGAATTAGACACGGGAGGAAGGGAACGGAGAGAGCACGGGAGACAAGGCCGGAGAAAGCAGCACGGAACTGTAAGGCATGCTAAGTGCGTAGAAGAGGGAGGCCCGGAAGGTATTTACACGTGGAAGAGAGGCACGGTAATGGCGCAGGTAAGCTGTTTGTAACAGCACTGAACGTAGGACTCAGGGCGGATGGCGGAGAGAGAGGAGACACGTAAAGGAAGAGGAGTAGACGTATAGATAGGACACTGGGGAGGGGCTCAGGATCCGTTAGCAGCACTAACATTATATGCAGTGCTAGTGGTCGTATAGATAGAGATAACAACGGTAAGGGACCGCCATATAGGACTCTGAGGGGGGCGGCAGGAGCCAGGTAGAGAGACACGGAACGAGGAAGCGGGGGCGATTGCGGATAGAGAATTGAGACACGGGAGGAGAGACACTGAAGATAGCACACTGGTAATGGCCGCATGAAGCATGTTAATCAGCACGGAACGTAGTAGCATGCTAGGGTCGAGAGTAGGAGACACGGGAAGGAAGAAGGACCTGAGAGCTGAGGACACTGTAGGGGGGCGCCTATCGGTGTAGAGGACAGCACTGACTATATGCGGCCTATTGGCTTATGATTGTAGACACGTATGTATATTACACTGATATTATTACACTGTAGAGGCGCCTGACGGAAGACAGCAACGGGGGGGGGGAACGGATGATCAGTGCAAGTTGCGATAAGATTTATACCTTAATGTTATTCACTTATAGATATTCACTGGGAATGGGCTCATTAGCCTGATATACAGCACGGACTTAGTACGCAGTGTCTAATTTGCTTATAGATATATATACAACCTGTGAATTAAGGAACACTGAGAGAGAGTAGCAGAAACTGGAATAGGGGCGCGGTAGCGGTGAAAACGCACGGACTTATTACGCAGAGGCGAGTTCGATGATGATTTACATCTTAATTATTTCATCTTATATATATTACACGGGTAAATGGCTCATACCCGGTATATACACCCGAACGTTGAGAGTGTGCGAGTCGTAGAGAGAGAAGACACGGAAGGGACGTACCACGAGAGATTACGCTGGGAAGTGGGCTCATTATCCGGATACAGCCGGAACTTATAAAACGCAGGCTATGTCTTGAGAGATGGATACCTGTCATGTATCTTTACACGATATAGATTACACTGTAAATGGCTCAGATCAGGGATACACGAACTGGGATGACAGGGCCTAGGGTCGTAAGAGAATATTGATACACTGTAATAGCTACACGGAGAGAGAGACCCCGAGTGAGGCGCATGAGCGGGTTAGACACACGAACGGAGGGAGGGGCGGGGGCGAGTTCGAGAGAAATAGGAACACTAGGCGGTCAAGGAGATGAGCACTGAAAGTGCTCAGGACCGGTAGAGACAGCACGGGACTTATACGCATGTTTTTGCGGTAGTAGGCTTAGATTACACTGAATGATCTCTTACACTTACTTAGAGTACACACTGTAGGGCTCATGATCCAGGGTAATTGGCACTGAACTTAGTACGCAGCGAGTTGCGGAGAAGAGATGACACACGCATGTGATGATACTTATAGATATGACACGGGATGGGCTCAGTATCAGGTAATACCGCCTGGAACTTATTAGCAGGGCTAGTTGCGATAGAGAGAGGTCCCGGGAGGTAGATACAGCGGAGATAAGACACGGAGAATGGGCGCAGGAGCCAGTATAGAGGGGGCACGACTGAACTGAGTATGGCATGGGACTATGTGCTTAGGGAGAGGAGACACTGCAAGGTAGATGACCGGAGAAGTATTACACTGAGGGGCGCAGGATCAGGTAGATACCACTGAACTGATTACCGCAGGAGTTGGGGGCGAGACGAGAGAGAGACACGGGGGGACAGTATAGTACCGGAGATGGGACACGGAATGGGGGGGCGCAGAGCCGGAGAGAGGCAACGGGACTGGGACGCAGGGCGATGGGCCGGAGAGAGATGGATCCACGGGGAAGGGAAGAGTGACACGTATAGAATTACACGTAATGGGCGCAGGAGCAGGGAGACAACCGAACGGAGGAGCAGGGCACGGGCGGAGAAGAGGGACACGGAAGGGAAGTACACTTATATGGAGGCCGGTAGAGCCGCAGGAACGGGGATAGCAACACGGAACGGAGGAGGCAGAAGCGAGGGGCGGAGAGGAGATGACACGGGAAGGGAAGGACACGTAGAGAAGGACACGGGGGAGGGGGGGCTCCAGGGCGGGAGGTAGACCCCGGGAACGAGGAGCATCGAGGGGCGAGATAGGGAGACACGGGCTAATGAGAGGACACGGAGAAGAGGACACGGGGAAGGGCGCGGATCCGGTTGCGAGACGGGTCACGAACGGAGGACGGACGGGCAATGGGAGGGGCGGAGGAAGGAGAGGACACGGGGAAGGAGGAAACGGAGGGGACACGGAGGGGGCGCAGGAGCCGGGGGGGAGGGCACGACGGAGACGCAGGCGAGGGGCACGAGAAGAGAGGACACGCGCAAGGGAGAGGACCCAGAGAAGACACGGGGGAAGGGGGGGGGGGGGGACGCAGGCGGGAGAGACACACGGGAACGGGAGGAGGCACGAGGGCGGAGAAAGAGAAGACACGGGAAGGAGGCGAGAGAGAGGCGAGGGGAGGGGGGGCGCGCGAGCAGGAGAGAGGGGGGCACACGGAACGGAAGGCGGGCTAGGGCGAGAGGAGAGAGGACAAACGGGGCAATGGAGAGGAAAGGGAGAGAGAGACACGAGGAGAGGCGCAGGAGAGGGGACACGGGGGAACGAGGACGCAGGAGGGGCGAGGTGAGATACCGGGGGAAGGGAGGACAACGGAGAGAGAAGGACAACGGGCAGGGGGGCGCAGGAGCCGGGAGAGCACTGGGGAACGGAGGACCAGGCGAGGGGCTGAGAGAGAGAAGCAACACGGGCAAGGAGAGGACACGGAGTAAGAGACACTGGAAGGGCGCAGGTAGCAGGTGAGAGACGCACGGACGGAGGGCAGGCGAGGGGCGAGAAGAGAGATACAACCGGAAGGGATAGACCGGAGAGGAGACACGGGACGGAGGGGCGAGGAGCCTGAGAGACGCACGGGAACGGAGGACAGGGGGGGTGCGGAGAAGAGAGAGACAACCGGAGGGAGAGGACACGGAGGAGAGGCACGGGAAGGGGGGGGCGCAGGAAGCGGAGAGACGGCCAGGGGACGGATGAGCAGGGCGAGGGCGGAGGAGAGAGAACCGGAAGGAGAGGTACACGATATAGGACCGGAAGCCAGAGCCGGGGATAAGACGGCCGGAAAGAGGAGGGCAGGCGAGTGCGGAGGGGAAGAGAGAGACACGGAAGGAAGGACACGAGAGAGAGACACGAGGAGGGGCGCAGGCAGGGAGGACGGGGAACGAAAGGAGGAGAAGGGCGAGGGCGAGAGGAGCGAGAGAGAAGACACGGAGGGAGAGGACACAAGAGAGAGGAAACGGGGAGGGCGCAGGAGCGGAGAGACCACGGAACGGGGGCGGGCGAGGGGCGGGAGAGGAGAGACCGGAAAGGGAGACACGAGAGAGAGACACGGGAGGGGCGCAGGACGGGGATGGAAAAGGAGAACACAGGAAGGGGCGGAGAAAGAGAGACACGGGGAGGGAAGGACAAGGAGAGAGAGAACACGGGGTGGGCGCAGGAGCGGGGGAGAGACCCGGGGGAACGGAGGAGCGCGAGGGGGCGGAGAGGGAAGGGAAGACACTGGAAGGGGAAGGCCGGAGAGGAGAAACAGGGAGAGGGCCCCAGGAGCGGGGGCCCCGGGGACGGAGGGACAGCGAGGCGGAGAGGGGAGACCACGGGAAGGAGAGAGACACGCAGAGAAGGCACGGGGCGCAGGAGCCGTGAGAAGACCCACGGGGGGGGGAACGCGGGGAGGCAGCGAGGGGCGGAGAGAGGAGGACACGGAGGAGAGACACGAGAGAGAGGACACGGGGAGGGGGCGCATAGCGGATAGCAGCACGGACGGAGGGCATCAGGGGCTGAAAGATGGAAACGGGGATGGGAGGACACTGGCGGAGTACCAACGGGGGGGAAGACGAAGGAGCAGGAGAGCAGCACGGGGGAACGGAGTAGCAGCAGGGGCGGAGATATGGAGACACGGACGGAATAGTACATAAAGAGACACGGAATGGGGCGCAAGTATCGGGTATGTACACACTGAACGGAGACAGGCGGGGCGGAAGAGGGGAGAGTAGACACGGAAAGGGAGAGTATACGGAGATAGAGGACCTGGAGGGGAGCAGAAGCCGGGTATACAGCACTGGAACGGGAGCTGCATGGTCTGAGGAGATATAGCACTGTAAGACATGACAGCAGAGATCTTACCGGAATCTCATGAGCCTGGAGTACACACGAAGAGGCGCGGGCGAGGTTGCGGGAAGAGGGAAGGACACGAAGGCGAGGCCCGTAGAGAGAGTCACGGGGGGAAGGGGCGCATGAGCAGGGTAGACAGGCACGGAACGGAGTAGGCAGTGCTCAGGTGGCTGATAGGAGAGGGAGCACGGGAGGGATGGACACGGAGAAGAGGAACCGAGGGCGCAGGAGCGGGGAGAGCAGCAACGGGGAACGGGGATCAGGGCGGTGGGCTTATGAGGATAGGATACACGGAGGTAGAGGACCGGAGATAGAGGCACGGGGCGGGCGCAGGACGGGGAGAGCAGCACGGGGAACGAGGATCAGGCGAGGGCGGAGAAGGGAGACACGGGGGGAGAGGCCGGAAGAGAGATGCACGGAGAGGAAGAGGAGCGCAGGAGCCGGAGAAGCCAGCACTGGAGGGGGGACGGAGGAACCAGGGTATTGGCTAGAGATAGAGGACACGGGTAAGGAGGACAACATAGTATATGACCCGTAAGGGGGCTCAGGTCCGGAGAGGGCACGGAAAGGCTACCAGGGGGCTATGGACGAGATATATGACACGGAAGGGTATGACCGTATGATATGACACGTATGTGCGCATGACGGGTGATAGATGGCACGGAACGGATGGCAGGGCGATGGGCTGATAGCGAGATAATACACTGCAATGTCTAGTCCCTTATATAGATTACGACTGGAGCGCAGGATCAGGGAAGACAGCACGAACGTATAGGAGGCATCTAGGGTGCTGAGAGAGAGATATACACCTGGGATGTAGTAACACGGATAGAAATGACACAACAAAAAAAAACTTGGGAGGGGCTCATTAATCCATGAGAGAGCACGGAACTTAGACAGCGAGGGGTCGGAGAAGATGTAGACAACCGGCCAGGTAAGTACCTAGAATATGACACTGTAAGGGGCTCATTATCGTGTAGATACATGAAGCAACTGAACTTATTACGCCTGTTAGTTCTATAGAGATATCTCAGCGGTAAATGGGGAGTACACTGATTAGAAGTACACTGAAATGGGGGGGGCTCAGGATCCGTTATATAGGCACCTGACCTTATTACGCAGTGCGAGTTTCTTATAATGATCCCACGGGCAATGTATATTACCCTTATATATCCAACGGGAACGCATTAGCAGTATAGTACACGAACGGGTATACAGCTATGTCTTGAGAAGATAGATACACTGTAAGGGAGATACACGTATAACAGGGGGATGCACCGCGCCCGGCAATCCGCAACCCGGACAAACACCCGCATGTGGTTGTTATATACTAGACGCGGCGCTCGGAACATCGCGACCGGGCGAGGGGAAATGCCGCGGGGAGAGCGGGCAATAAGGCCAAGGTCGGCAGAACCATCGCGGCGGGCACGGCGCGGTTAACTTACTTTCACTGTCGCGGGAGCCACCGCGCCGCAAGAAGGAAGGGAAGGGGACGCTAAACGAGAGAACATCGGGTGACGCACCTGTGACGCCAAATCAGGGGAGCGATCCCCGTTGAGGCATCGCCCTGACAGGAATATTACACCTAAGGGCTCATTATCCGTATATACCGCCACTGGACGTATTATGCATGCGATTTTCTATAGATGAGGGTATACCTTAATGGAAGGGACACCGTAACAAAGTTACAACGGGATGGGCCTCATTAGCCGTTAGAGATAACAGCACGGCACTTATGATGCCGTGCTATTTTTCTTAGAGATATTAACACTGGATGGATATAACACATACATAGAGGATGGTGAGAACACTGAGAGGCTCATGAGCGGGGTATTACACACGGACAGTAGGATGCAGGGTGGGTTCTTAGAAGATATAGCCACGGAGGTCAAATTACACTTATAGGATACCCGGGATGGGGGCCAGGATCCGTTATATAGCACTGAGTATGATGCAGGGCGAGGGGCTTATAGACTAGATACACGAGGAGGATAGGCACGGAGAGAAGACGCTGGAAAGGGCGTCAGGTGCCGGGAGATACTGCACTGACCGATTAGGCTGCATGTATTGCTATTGATAGAGTATCCAACCGAAGGGAGAGTACACGTAGGGAGAGGACATGGAAGGGGCTCAGTTATCCGGTTGAACGGCCACGGAAGGAGTAGGCAGTTGGGATTTTCCTGATAGATAGAGATACAAACACCGGGAATGTAGATTACACGTATATCGATTACACTGTAATCGGGCTCAGTACCGTGCTAGACGGCACGAACGAGCTGCGGGTGATTTGCGTATAGATATATATACACCGGGAAGTAGAGTACACGGAGAGAGAGGACACTGAGAAAAGGGGCGTAGGCGCCGTTAGCTACAGCAACTGAACTGAGGAGCGGGTGCTAGGTTGGCAAGAATAGGACAACCGGAAGGATATTACACGTAGTATAGTAGTACACTGTAAATGGGCTCATTATCCGTGTTATATACTGCTACTGACGGAGGAGGCATCTATTTTCTTAGAGATATAGTACAGAACCGGAAGTAGAGGACACTTATATAGATTACGAACTGTCGGGCGCAGAATCCGGTATAGCCGCCACTGACGAGTGCAATGGGAGGGGGCGGTGAGATATAGAACACTGGAGGGAGATGACACGGAGGTATACAACTGGATGGGCGCATGGAACCCGGTAGAGTACAGCCCTGGAACTTAGGAGGGGCGGCGAGGGGCGAGGGATAGAGTCCAGACACCGTATGAGGGTACCGATAGCGATGCACGGAAGCGCCGGCAAGGAGGACGCACGGAGACTGAGGGCGGCAGCGGTCGGAGGAGAATAGAGATACACGGAAGGGATAGGACAGACAGTAGAGAGGACACGGGAGGGCTCATTAATCGGGAAGACAGCACTGAACGTCGGATGCCGGCATATGTGATTTTCGTGAGCAGGGAGACACGTAAGGTTACCGGGATAGAGAGGACACTGTAGGGGGGCGCAGGCTTGAGAGACAGCACTGAAACTTAGGCTCAGGCGGTGCGGAGAGATGGAAGAGACCTGTAAGGGATATGAACAACTTAGCTAATTACACGGGGGGGGGCGCAAGGAGCGGGGGAGACACAAGACGGATGGCAGGCGAGGTTCGGAGAGAGAGTGATAACCGGGAAGGATATTACACGGAGTATGACACTGTAGTAGGGGCTCAGTAGCTGGGGATATACACGCACGGACCGTAGTTCCGGCGATGGGCGGAAAGGAGATACCAGGAGGGAGTAAACTCGAGAGGGACACGGGGGAGAGAAGGGCGCATTAGCCCCCGGTATACAGCCACGGAGAACTGAGCGCCGGGCCGAGTCTGATAATGTATCGAAACGGCATGCTTTGACTGTGAAGAATGTACCCTGTAGATGGGCTCATTATCGTTTAATAACAGCACTGAACTATTTATGCTCTATTTCTTATAATAGACACTGTAATGTATATTACACTTATATATATTACACTGTAATGGTCATTATCTATATATACAGCACGAACTTATTATCAGTGCATTTTCTTATAGATATTTATACACTGTAATGTTATTATTACACTATATATATTACACTGTAATGGGCTCATTATCGTTATAACAGCACTGAACTTATATCAGTGCTATTTCTATAGATATATATACACCTGTAATGTATATTACACTTAATATATTCAACTGTAATGGGGTCTCATGTATCTATATACAGCACTGAACTTATTACGCAGGCTTTCTAAATATTGATACTGTATATATTTAACTTGATATTATTACACTGTAATGGGCTCATACCGTATTAATAGCCACTGAACTTATGCAGTGCTATTTCATAGATATATATCACTGTATATACTACATTCCTAATATACTCTGTATGGGCTCATTTCCGTATATACAGCACTGAACTACGCGTGCTATTTTCTAGAAATATACACGTAATGATATATACACTTATATATATTCACTCGTAGGGGCTCATCGTCTATATACAGCACTAACTTATATGCAGTGCTATGGTTCTAATAGAGATATCATCCACTGGAAGGTACATGACAACACATAGAGAGTACTCTGGAGGTACGGTGAGCGCAGGAGCCGTTTAGACAGCACGGACGTATGCGCAGGCCCCTAGTGGGCTGAGAATAGGGACCCTGGAATGGATATGGACGAGATATAGAGACAACGGGTAAGGCGTGCATGAGCCGGTATATCACGCTGGACTTATTATCAGGCGATGGTGCGGAGAGAGATAGAGACCTGGAAGGGACAGGCACAGGATGACGCGGAGGGGGAAGGGCTCGGGCCGGGAGGTCACGGCACGGAACCTGTACGCAAGGCGAGGGTCTTATAGATAGTAGCACTGGATAGAGGAGACGAGAGAAGGCCACGGAAGGGGGCGCATGAGCGGGGAGAGACCAATAGGGAGAAACGTAGGACACAGTGCGAGGGCGGAAGAGGGATATGAGCACGGAAGGGGGGGACACGGCGTAGAGAAAGGACACGGGGAAGGGCGCAGGAGCAGGGAGACCACCGGGAACGAGAGCGGCTAGTGACGGAAAGAGGTAGACACGGTAAGGAGGGGGAGGACACGAGGAGAGGACACTGAGAGGGCGCATGACGGGAGAAGACAGCACGAACGTGGATGGGCAGGCTAGGGGCGGAGAGAGAGGGAGACACGGGGGGAAGGGCCCGGAGAGAGGGACCGGGGAAGGGGGGGGCGCAGGAGCCGGGGGAGAGGGCACGGGAAGGAGGCCAGGCGAGGGGCTGAGAGGAGAGGGACACGGGAGAAGGGGGGGGGAGATAACCGGAGATAGAGGACCCTGGGGGGCGGCAGGACGGGGGAACACACGGGGACGTGCGGCAGCAGGGGCCGGAGAGAGGGGACAATAAGGTAGAGGACACAGAGTATATACAACGGAAGGGGGCATGATCCCGTTATAGACAGCACTGAACGGAGAACGTAAACGCAGGGGATGTCTGAATAATAGAGATCCACCTAGGAAGGGAAGGACCAGACAGACGAGAGGACACTGGGGAGGTGGGCGCAGGAGCCGGAGACACCTGAACGGAGGAGGGCAGGCTAGGGGCCTAGGAGATATAGACCACGTAGGTGAGAGGACACATAGAGAGGACGGGAGGGGGCTCATTAGCCGGGAGAGACCACGGGGGAAGGAGAGCAGAGGCGGCCGGATAGAAGAGAGAGACACGGGAATGGGAGCAGACACGGAGAGAGAGACCGGGAGGGGGGCCGCAGGAATCGGGAGATACAGCACGGGGAACGGAGGAGGCGCAGGGCTAAGGGCGACAGAAGAGGGAGACACGGGAAGGAGAGGACACGGAGAGGGGACACGGGAGGGGGGCTGAGCTGGGAGATACAGCAACACTGACGGGATGATGCGGCAGTGCGTGAGGAGTAAGACCGAGGAAGTAGAGTACAACCAGAGAGAGTACACGGGAAGCGCAGGACCGGATAGACACCGGGGAACGGGAGGAGGCAGGCAGGGGCGAGAGAGGGGAATACACGGAGGGATAGGACACGGATATCGGGACCGGGAGGGGCAGCAGTAAGCGGGAGAGCACAGGGAGGAGGAGCAGAGAGGGGGGCGGGGAGAGGGGAAACGGGAGGAGAGGACCTGAAGAGAGGACACTGGGAGGGACGCAGGATCCGGAGAGACACACTGAACGAGAGCAGGCGTTCTTAGAGATAGGGAGCACTGTAAAGTAGATTCCACGGATATATATTACACTGGGAAATGGGCGCAGTAGCGGGAGACAGCACTGGGGGGAACGGAGGAACGGCAGCCGAGGGGGCGGAGAGAGATTAGACCTATGGAGGGAGCGGAAGATAGGACACTGGAGGGGGGCGCAGTCATCCGTTGAGAGACAGCACGGAACGAGTAGGCGCTGCGAGTGGCGGAGAAGATAGAGACACGAAGGACAAGACACAGAGAGAGGAACGCGGGAAGGGGCTCGGAGCCGGAGAATACAGCCTGGGGGGACGGGGACCAGGCGAGTGGCGTAGAGATAGGTAGACGGGAGGTTAGTACCGTAGAGATAGGACACGGTAAGGCGCAGGTCAGTGGATACAGCAACTGAACGGAGGAATGCAGAGAGGGGCGGAAGAGATGATACACGGTGAGGGAGAGGCACGAGAGAGAGGACACGGGAGGGGCCAGGAGCTGTTAGGACAGCACGGGAACGTATGATCAGGCTAGTTCGGAGGATAGGGAGACACGAGGAGAGGACACTGAGGAGAGGACACGGAGAGCAGACGGGGGGACAGCACGACGGAGAGCAGGGCATTTGCGGAATAGGATAGGTTACATGGTATGAGATGAACACTTATACATATTACACGTAGGCTCATTAACCGTTATGAGACACCTGAACTTATACCAGGGGTGTTGTGGCTGATAATATTTAACGACGAATGTAATAGGACACTTAGCTATAGGACACGGTGAAGTTGGCGCATTATCGCGTTATATATGCAACGGAACTTATTCGCAGTGCTATTTTCTAAGCTCCTAAGCACTGCAATGTATAAGTACCCGGAGAATTACACTGTAATGGGCGCAGGAGCATTAATCCCCGGCACTTAACTTAGAAGCCGGCTATGTTCTATGAGATATATATAGACAACTGGAATGTATATTACCCTTATAATAGTCCGGGTAAAGTGGGCTCATACGCCAGAGAGAGGGCACGGAACAGAGGAGGCCAGGGCTAGGTTCTGAGAATAATAGACAAGGCATGTATATTCACTTATTATATGACAACACTGAATGGGGCGCATAGCAGGTAGAGACAGCACGAACTTCAGTAACGCAGTGTTATTGGCTTATAGAGATAGATACCTGGGAGATGGTAATACTACACGGAGAGAGAGACACTGAAGGGCTCCTTATCCGTAGATCTGGCACGAATTATACGCAGGGCGATGGCTGATAAGATAGGACATGCAAGGTAGAGTACACTTAAGGAGACACGTAAGGCTCATTAATCATTATATCACGCACTGACTTGATTGTCTGTCTAGGTGCTTATAGATGTATATTACACTTATATATATTACACTGTAATGGGCTCATTATCCGTTATATACAGCACTGAACTTATTATGCAGTGCTATTTTCTTATAGATATATATACACTGTAATGTATATTACACATACAGTATATATTACACTGTAGTGGGCTCATTATCTGTTATATACAGCACTGAACTTATTATGCAGTGTTATTTTCTTATAGATATATATACACCGTAATGTATATTACACTTATATATATTACACTGTAATGGGCTCATTATCCGTTATATATAGCACTGCATAATAAGTTCAGTGCCGACGACTTGACAATTAAATATTGAAGGGTACTCACTTATTTAGACATGACCGGTTAATAGAAAGGAGGAGGAGTTATGTTATGTATGTAAACAGGAATTGAAGCAAATTTAAAAGATGGAAATATTGGGGGAGCAAACTATGGGCGGCAGAAACATTATGGTGGAACTGTGTACAGAAGCAAGAAGGTAGGTAAAATTCATTGTTGGAGTGTGTTTATAGCCGCCAAATGCCGGGGAAGAGGTGGAAATGAATCCCCCATATGCAGTTTGCAAGGCTGCTGGTATGGGGCATGTTCTGGTTATGGGGGATTTAACTACCCTGAAATAGATTGGAGTAATGGAACTGCCAGCACCTCAAAGGTTAAAGTTCTTAAATTTCTCTATATGACATTTTCTTTTACGATGGTAGAAGTTCCTACAGAAAGATAGGCGTTGTTGGATCTGTGATATCTAATACCCAAGCTCATTTTGGAGATGAAGGTATAGGGAAGCTTAGGAATAGAACCATGATATATTTGTCATTTATTATAGGTTTTCAGAAAACTAAAGTCACTGGCTTAACAAAAACTTTTAACTTAGGAAAGCTAATTTTTATGCTTTTAAAGGAACGCTCCTGCTCATAAACTGGGGGGAACTGTTTCTAGGTAAAGATACTGAGCAGATGTGTACTACTTTTAAAGGTATATAAACTATAACATTTCCAAATCGGTACCTTTAGGAAACAATTGTAAAAAAATTAGGTCCACCCTGCATGGCTTGAATGCTCAGTAAAAAGGGAAATGGAAAAAAAGAAAAGGCTTTTAAAATTTTTGAAAGCAAGAAGGCACGAGACAGGCTTACAGGACTTCAAAAGTTGTAATAAAGAGGTTCAAGAAAGCATTAAACTAGCTAACATGAAAATGAAATACGGATTGCCGAACAAAGCAAGTCCACCCCAAGATGTTTTTTAAGTATATAAATGTGAAAAAAATGAGGACTGAGAAGTGGGGTGGACCATTAAATATTGGATCTGAGTGGTTGTAGAGGATGCCGAAAAGGCTAATCTGCTAACAGTAGGGATTGTAACAATGTGTGCAGGAGGAATGAAGAGTTTCACCATTGGATACAGAGATATGGTACGGAATCAATTAGACAAAGTTAATATCAATATAGCAGCCAGGGACCAGATGGATTGCATCCTAGGATTTTAAAGAGCTTAGTTCAGTTCTAGCAGACCACTGTGTCTCATCTTTTCAGATTCGCTTTTTGTCTGGGGATGTGCCGCTGATTGGAAAAAAAGCCAATGTAATACCATTAATCAAAAACGGTAGTCGTTCACAGCCCTGGTAACTATAGACCTGTAAGCCTAACATCAGTGGTAGGGAAGGTGATGAAACTTTGTTAAGGGATCATCTCTGACTTTGTCTCCAGAGATCATCTTGATTAGTAGTAGTCAGCATGGATTTATGAGAAATAGATCATGGCCAGACAATTTAATTGGTGTTTTATGAAGAAGTGAGTAGGAAGGTTAGATTCAGGCACAGCTGTGGATGTGGAATTTGGATTTGCCAAAAGCCTTTGATACTGTGCCACATAGGCGACTAATGTATAAACTGAGGACTGTTGGCCTTGAAGAAAACATTTGTTTCATGGATAGAGAACTGGTTATTGGACCGCACAACAACCGTGGTGGTTAATGGAGCTACATCTATGTGGGCTAAAGTTCAAGCGGAGTTCCTCAGGGTTCTGTACTGGGCCGCTTCTGTTTAAATCTGTTTATAAATGACTTAGAAGGGGCATTGAGAGCAAGGTCTCGTGTTTGCTGATGACACAATTAGCAGAGCTTTGGAAACTTTCCAGAATGTGCAAGTGCTGCACGCAGAAACTAGATAGATTATCAAAATGGGCACAGAATGGCAGATGAGATTCAATGTTATAAGTTAGGTGATGCATTTGGGATTTAATAATCCCTGTGCCACCTACACCATAATAACTCTGTGTTAAGTGCATCTGTATGAAAAAGATTTGGGGTTCTGGTAGATTAACAAACAATGCCGGTAGCAACAGCTAGAGCTAGCAGATATTGTCTTGTATAAAGAGGGAATGGATCAAGAGAGAAAAATATTATTCTCCCTCTTTACAAGGCCTGGTAAGGCCTCATTTTGAATATGCGGTGCAGTTTTGGAATCCCATATACAAAAGGGACATCTTGGAAATTGAGGCAGTTCAGAGCGAAGGGCAACTAATTAATAAGGGGAATGGAGGGGCTTGAATATGCAGGCAGATTACAAGTTGGGCTGTTTAACATTGGAGAAGCAGCGGTTGCGTGGGGACATGATAACCTTATACAAATATATTAATGGCACTACAGTGAACTCTCTGGTGCATTGTTCACTAATAGGTCATATCAGAGAACTCGGTTGACATCTTTAAGGTTGGAAGAAAAAAGTTCATCCTTCATTTAGGAGAGGTTTCTCTTACAAGTGAAACGGTGAAACTGTGGAACGTTCTTCCAGCAGAGGTGGTAATGCAGTTCATTGATAACTTTAAAAAAGCCTGGAATAGTTTCTAAACTAAAAATATTGGAATTACTGGTATTAATGCATATAGATCTGGTTGATCCAGGATACTTTCCGATTGCCGTTTGGAGTCAGGAAGGAATTTTTCCCCCCCTTTTTAGCTGGTTTTTTTTGCCTCCTCTGGATCAACTGTTAGGTAGGGTTTAAAAAAAAGTGAATAGGTTGGACTTGATGGGACGATTTCTTTATTCAACCTTAACTATGTTACTATGTTACTAAGTTCAGGAGGAGCTCCTTCAGGTAATTTTAAGTTTCCTACCAATTTGAACTACTGAAACCTCTTTCTACCAGCAACTATCACCTTTAATGCTAAACTTTTTCCTCCCAGGCCTTTGTCGATTCCGGTGCAGCTGGAAACTTCATTGACCTCTACCTAATGCAGCACAATGGGGGCTTCCTCTCCTCACTTGCAGCAACCTCTTCGAGTTCTGGCTATTGACAATAACCCCTTGGCTTCTGATTCATCTCCAACTACATACGAAGTCCTATTTCGTGTTTGCATATTTCACCAAGAACGTTGTCTTTTCTTTGTCAATCCAAAGTCCTTCCGTCGTCCCTTGATTCTGGACTCCATGGCTCAGATTACACACCCGTGTTATAGATTGGTCTAACAATGAACTCAAGTCTTGGAGCCTTCTGTTTTTAAAAATTGCCTTTCTATTTTCATTCACCACCATTACCTGTTAAAAATAAATCTGAGCAAAAATCTCACTGAATGTTTGCGTGATTTCTTGATGTGTTTTGTAAAAGCGAGCCGAGAAGCTACTACTACCGCACCGATCCTACGATTGCCCATCGATCTTCTCTCAGGTACTATTCCCCCTCGGGGAACGCACATACCCCCCTGTCCCCCTCTGAAACTCTACCATGAAGAGTACATTACTGAACTTTGTCTAGGGGTTTCATACACACCTTCCACTCCCCTGCTGGAGCGTGGCTTATTTTTTGTTGAAAAAAAAGACGGAGGTCCTGCATCGACACCGTGGGTTTAAATAAATCACAGTAAAAAATCGGTATCGGTATCCCCATCTCCTGACTGTTTGAACCGATAAAAGGGGCAAAGATATTTACCAAACTGGATCTTCTTGGGGCCTACATCTGATCCGTATATGCAAAGGTATGAGTGGAAAACAGCCTTTAACACTAGGGATGGTCACGACGAGTACTCCTAATCCCCTTTGGCCTTTGTAATGCTCCAGCGGTGGTTCCAATGTTTGTAAATTACATTTCCAGGATATGTTGGTGATCTCTATAACTTTAATCTTTTCTCTCAAGATCTGGTCCTCACACACCGCCTCCATGTTAAAACAGGTGTTACTCGTCTGAGAGAGAATAACCTATATTGCCAAACTGGAAAGTGTCTTTTTGAGTGTCGCAAGTACCCTTTTCTGGCTACATCGTATCTGCGCAAGGTTTTCCAGATGGATCCTGTTAAAGTTTCGCCATCCAGATTGTCTCTTCTTATGTGAACCAAGCTATTCAAAGATTCATATTGTTTTTGCAATTATTACGAAAATTCATTCAAGGGTTCTCTTCTATAATTTATACCGATATTAGACCTCATCAGCAAAGGTGGTAGGCCTCATTCATGACCCCTGCAATCCCCTTGAAGCCTTCAAAACACCTCAAGGAACCTTTGCTGATGCACAGTTTAGTTCATCATCCAGACCCTAGTCTTCCCTTCTACTTGTGAAGTTGCCGCCTCTCTTGGGTGCAGGAGCCATCCTTTTCCAAGACAAGGCACTAAAAGGAAACTCCATCCTGTGCTTACTTTTCTAAGAAGTTTCTACCCAATGAGCGAACTATGATGTCGGGAATAGGGAACTTCTTGCCATCAAGCTGGCCCTCGAAGAGTGGCGTCTCTATTAGAAGGCACCTTAACCGACCATAAGACCTGAATACATCCAATCTTAAAAAGTTGAAGTCCCCTAAAGCACGGTGGTCCTTTTCTTTTTCCCGGTTCAACTTTAATTATCACTCTATCAACACTGGTTCAAAACAAAAAAAGCTGACAACCCTTTCCAGATCATTTGTTTAATCAAGATAAGGGCTCCATTATCCACCCACTAAATCTGGGCCTCTATATCTCCTCAACTCTGTTCCGAGATGCAAGCCGCACAAGATTCTGCTCCTCCGACACCACCCTCTGGCAAAATCTTGTTCCTTTTGTGAAAACTATCCTTCTTCATACTCACTGTTCCAAACAAGCCAGACATCCCGTGTTAATAAAACTGTTTACTCTTTTTGCCCATTCCCTTTGATGGCCAGAAATGAGAAAGATGTTAAAGACTTTGTTCAAGTGTGTACCACACTGTGCTTAATCTAAATCTTCTAGAACCCTCCCTGTGGCCTTCAACCCCTCCACATCCATCCAGACTGGACCCATCTATCCTGGACTATATGTTGAACTCCACCTTCCAAGAAAAAACACAGTTATTGGGTGACAGTGGACCACTTCAGACTCAGAAATCTGCTCTGGTAAAAAAACTGCAGCTAAACAGGAGACTAAGAGAACCCCCATCTTATTCTGTTGATAAAGTGTGTCTCTCCTCTGCTCAATTAATCTACGGGTTCCTTCATCCAATTGGGACCCAAATTTATTGGTCCTTTTCCCATCCTGGAATTAGTTGGTTTGTTTGCTGTGTCACCGCCAACTTCATTCAACATGCGGATTCCTCTGTGTTTCATATTTCTCTCATCAAACCAGTGGCTCTAATCATTATTCCACATCTCTACTACCTCCCGTTCCAAGAATTTGAGGTTGAAAGATCTTTGGACTCTAGATTCCTTAGGAGGTCTCTTCAGTGTTTGGTGCACTGGAAAGGTTTTGGTCCTGAAGAAAGAGCTTGGATTAAACATTCAGATTTGCATGCTCCTCATCTAGTCAATACTTTTCACAGGAGTGTTCCAGGAAAACTGGCCTGTTGGGTCCTGTGGCCCCCCGTAAGTGGGGGGTACTGTCACGAACTTACCTGCCGCTCCGGTCCCGTGCCACGCTGCACTTCCGGGTGGGTGACTGGTAGACGTCATGAAGTCACGATGCCGACACGCCGGGGCGCGCAAGGATTCAAAAACGACGTCCTCCTGGACCTGGTGCCTGATTGTAGTGACTTACCTTGCCAGCTCCATCATCAGTGACTTACCTTGCCTGTTCCCAGTATCCTCCTTCTCTCCAGCCCCTAGTTTGCATTCCTCAGCCTACAGTTCCCAGCAGTCTCTTGTATCCAGTTCTCAATCCCACACAGCCATCGGATCGCCTCCTCCTAAAGCGTACTTGTAAGTACCCCCGGCCTCCCAGCTGATTATTACACAGATCCAACAGATCCCCTTTCTAGTAGGAACTTCAACCCCTGTGAGAGCAAATTCAGGAACCACCGCCCTTTCTGTGTTGGCAGTTCCACTACACAACCAATGTCAGGATTAATTAGTCCCTATAATGAGCACACTCTCCAAACTTGCAGCCTTTGCCAACTGCATATCAAGCTAACTCACTTCCTCCTCCCTGCTAGCATTTGGCGACTTATAGCAGACACCAACAATGACATTACCCCACCCCTTCCTGTTGCATAATCAACCCATATTGCTCTGCTTAACATCCATATAGCCAGTTTATCTCTTCTTTAAATTTGGCTTCAATTCTTTTTTAACAAACACATACTCCTCCCTTTTTTTTTCTCTGTCCTCGCCTAAACAAGGAGTATCCCTAAATTTACAGCCCAGTTATGAGAACTGTTCAACCCGTTTCTTGCTTACCTATTACATCATACTTTTTCAAAGAGGTTTTAACAGCATTCCTGACTAGATGCAAAAACAGAGCCAGTTACAGACTTTTTTTTATCTTTATTAAGCCATCTCGAGTATTAGGTATGCCATATTTTTCGTAATGTTAAGTACCTTACAGACTAAAAATAGGAGAAAAGTGAGTAACGTGAAAATTACCCAGCAGCCACCCCATTCTGTCCCAGAGTTCCCCCGCTCTGTAACAAAGTCCCCTCCTCTGTGACAGAGTCCCCCATTGTGGCAGTCACCCCCTCTGTGACAGAGTCCCCGCTGTGGCAGAGCCCCCATTGTGGCAGAGCCCCCCCCTCGTGGCAGAGTCCCCACCATTGAGGCAGAGTCACCCCCCTCTGTGACAGAGTCCATTCTGTGACAGATTTTCTCAATTGTGGCAGAGTTCCCCCCCCCTCTGTGGCAGAGTCTCTTCTGTGACAGAGTCCCACATTGTGACAGTCACACCCTCAGTGACAATCTCCCCTCTGTGGCAGAGTCCTCCCATTGTGGCAGAGTCCCCACCAGAGTCACCTCTTCTGTGGCAGAGTCCCCCCTTTGTTGCAGAGTCCCCCCATTGTGGCAGAGTCCACACTATTGTGGCAGAGTCACCCCCTCTGTGACAGAGCTCCTCTGTAACAGAGTCCTCCCTATTGTGGCAGAGTCCCCCCTCTATGGCAGGTCCCCCCATTGTGGGCAGAGTCCCCCCCTCATTGACAGAATCCACCCAGGCAGATTCCCCCATGGGAAGTCCCCTTTCCTCTGTGGCAGAGTCACCCCCTACCTTATATTCTGCATGTTGCGTGTGTGTTTCCCATGTTTCTCTCTCTAGTGGTGATCAATAGGAATCGCAGAATAATCTGACCATCTCCCACTAGTGTTGATCCATAGGAACTGCACTGACACACACACATGGACTCGCAGACCGGAAGCACAGTTAGGATTTTTATTATAAGGTAGAGAACAGATCAACAAAAACGGTTAATGATGTTGGAATTATTATAGTCTCCAGCAATGGGTAATTTGAAAAAAAAAGTCCTAGTGTACATTTCCTTTAACATTATTGTTTGTAGTGATATGTACTGTCAGTAGTACTGGCCATACCCATCCCTCCTAATTATTGGCCCTCACAGCAGAACCCTGTCACCAGGAAGAAAGCAATAACTGTGATGGGGAATTATATAAATTACACTGAGTGACTTCTATTATTTGAGCCCATTACACAATCCTGCTTGGAAATACACAAATTACATGTAGTGGGATATTATCCCTTATATAATATAAGTGTTCAAAAATATATTGGGAGCAGTGGTGTAGTATCTCAGCTACGTTGCTAAGTTAGAATTTCATCTGTTTCTCCCATTTACAGCCCCTCCCACTGTACTATAATTTCTATATTCAAAGTAACTAATGGGTTAATCTATGTTAATTTTACTGGACTGGAGAACCCTCCGCTTCACTATATATATATACCCTGTAATGTATATTACACATATAGCATATTTACCTGTAATGGCTCATTATCCGTTAATACGGCACTGAACTTATTATGCAGTGCTATTTTCTTATAGATATATATATACAACCGTAATGTATATTCACTTATATATATTACACTGTAATGGGCTCATTATCAGTTATATACAGCACTGAACTTATTATGCAGTGTTATTTTCTTATAGATATATATACACTGTATGATGGCTCCGGCCCGGGTTGTAGGGGCGGGGCGCCGACCTTGGGTGGGGTTCACTGTTGAGGATGCTGGGAATTGTAGGCCGGCATTTCATCTCCCCTTCTCGCGGTCCCGGCCGCGCGCGCGCTGATGACGTCACGCGCCGGTACGTCTTTCCTCATTGCCGCCCGGGCCCTCGCGAGATTCGGGATTGTGACGTCACGAGTGACTCACCAGAGTAGTTAAAAGGGGGCAGCCACGAGTCTCAGGGCCATTTTGATTCATTGCCAGAGGAATTCACTTCTTCTCAGGCAATCATATCAGCAGCACTGTGAGACAGCCATAATGGCTCAACAGGACAACCAAGCGATGCTGAACAGGATTAGGGAGAGGATCAGCACAGAGGGGGCAGGATGGCTGCAGGAGATTCTTAGTGCAGACTCTCCTATCACCAGGAACTGAAGTACTGGGCCAGGCCCAATACCAGTCTGTTAGCCGCGGGCTGGCAGGCTTATGCGCCCCTCTTTGCCCCCTCAGTCTGAGTCCCATCCCCCCACGATTCAATAGGGGACGCCGGGGTTCACAGATCAGCAGTCGGGCACGGCAAGGGGCCGGGCATGACTGAGGGCCTGCTCAGGTCTTTTAATATGATACATCCATCCAGTTTAGTTTCGGGTGGATGTCCATCGTCCTCATTCGGAGGCTTTGGAGGTAGGGCCTGTGGTTCCCGACATCCCCGTTTAGAGGTGAGGAGGCCCCTACCCATGTTACCAAGTCCGCCCCCCAGCTGTTGCAGCAGCAGCACGGCGGGGACATAGCTAGCGACCCTCAACCAGCGCCGCAAGCAAGTGAGTCTGAGGAGGGTGAACTGGAATTCGTGGATGCTAGGTCCACGGTTCGGGGGATTACCCCGGCACCTACCAGAGTCAGAGCTAGAGGAACGTAGCCACGCAGGTCAGGAGTCAGCCTAGAGGCCAGGAGCAGCCGCAGACACGGCAGGAGAAGGAGTAGATACTCATCCTCCTATTGAGAGTACCGATGACTCCCGCAGGCATGGCGCAGGGGGCGCCATGGGAGCGCTCGCCATAGGCGTCGCTCACATTCCAGGGGCCACAGTGAACATCCGACGCTCACACTCCAGGGGCAGAGATCGAGGGCTTCACGGTCATCCACGTCCGACGAAGCAGGGTGTTCCTCGCGGCAACCTCCGGAAGGGACCGCACCAGGGGGCAGCACTCCGCAAGAGGGTCAGCATCTGCAGCCTTTGCCAGCGGAAACAACCGGCCCCTGCTGAAGTCTCCACGGTACCAAGTCCTTCGGGCGGTGAGTACTCATGTGCTGGGCATGGGGTATGCCTAGTGGGGGTGATAATGGTGAATTGGTCCAGGTTTTACGGGCATGGATGGGTAAACTAGACACAATGCCTTCTGGCTCATCATGAGTCCAGTCCCAGGGGGAGCGACACCACTCCCGCCTGCCCCCTGAAGTTTCGTCAGTGGAAGCACAGAATGAGTCGTATTTTTGTGGGTAGCCCACTGGGTGTACACCAGTCGGGAGGTGAAAGAGAAAATCTGGAGAAATGATTATGTTGACATTTGGTCCTGATTTCTACTGACATGGTACAGTAGAAAAGAAATAATTAAAACAGAAAAAGGGGAAAAGAACCAAAAGTGGCCAAGTCTTTGGGAATTGGTTACAGCGCTTCTGTGTATTAGCGGGGGTCATAGGAACGAAAGTTCCTCACAAATGCTCCAAGCTTTTGTATACTTAGATATGATCTTTGGGGCATACAGATACATGGAGGGTCCGCCTGGTGTCAATATGACGAGGACTTTAGCGGCGTCTGGCGGTTAGGCCAGATTTGGGGTGGAATGTAAAGGCCATGGATTCTTGGCTGAGAATCATTTGTCGCAAAGGTCACCATGGGCTCTGCTGCAGCCACAGCAGTCAGCAATAATCCATTTCAGCCCCCAGGGTTTAGAAAATCAGGCCCCTGTTGGCTATTTAACGAAGGGAACTTAAGTTTGGGGCAGCTTGCAGGTTTAAGCATGAGTGTTCCTTTTGCGGAGGGGGGGACACGCCGCAAAATGTTTTTCGGGTCTCGCTCATCGGTAAGCGAGGTGCCAGTGGTAGACCGGCGAACGCCGGTGATCGTGGAGGCAATGGAACCTTGGCTCGAAGTTAACCCGGAGAGAGCGGCAGCAGGCCTCATCAGGGAGGGGTTTAAAATTTGGTTTCAAAATTCTTTTCAGTTTTCGCAGTCTCCAGGTTCGCTCAGAACCTAAAATCAGTTAAGGAAACGCCTCAAGTGGCCAGGGACAAAGTTTTACAGAGGTTCAGCTAGGGCGAATGTCAGGTCCGTTTTCCGAGCTGCCTTTTCCCAACTTGAGAGTTTCACCTTTAGGGCTAGTGCCCAGGAAGGAGGGAAGTTTCGCCTCATTCACCATCTCTCTTACCCGAAGGGCAGCTCGGTAAATGATGGTATCAGTAGGAGGAGCGTCGGTTTCATATGTATCCTTTGACAGGATCTACATCTTGTTAGGAGGGCCGGGTGGGGCCTTGTTGGCAAAATCAGACATTGAGTCGGCATTCCGACTTTTGCCAATTCACCCGGAATGTTTTCATCTTCTGGGTGTGTCATGGACGGAATGTATTACTACATTTTCTATGGGAGATAGTCGACAGCACCTGACGCAGTTGGTACAGTCATCAGTCGCCCCTTCAACATGGGCGAGCCACGGTAAGGCCTGGTCCGAATGGCTTTCTTTTACAGCTGAGAAAGATGTTAACGTTTTATTCCATATAGGCTGGAATCTCTACTGGACTACCTAGAACACCTAAGGTCATCAGGTTCGTCGGGCTTAGTACCCAGCGAAGGTTAGATGGTTTATCCTTCTTTTTTTCAGGTTATTAGGCTGGAAAGATGTGACCAAGGAATTTGTAGTGGGGCTATTATAAAGGTTGGAGAAAAGAACACGTGGCGGTGCAGCCCAACGTCCCATTACCTTTAGTTTGCTGGGTTGTCTAGTCGAGGTTCTGCTCGTATTTGTAATTCCCCTCAGGAGACCATTCTATTTGAAGCTGTTTTGGCGCTTGCTTTCTTCGGGGCTATGAGGGTGGGGAGCTAGTGTCACCCAGCTCTAAAAAAAGGGGGGTTTAATGTTAGAAGACTTATGTATCTCCTCAACGTAATCGGTGTAACATAAAAAGATCTAAGACAGATTTATTTGGGGAAGGTAAATGGTTTTCGATCTTCCCCATCTAGGTCCTTGGTGCCCAGTCCAGGCAATCTGTAAGTTTCTTCGGCTAGATCATCTGCCCCTGCCTGTCCTTTCACATCAAGACGGTTTCCCCATTAACTAATTTCAATTTGAGGTGGTATTGAGGAAATCTATCGGGATGTTGGGCCTATCCCTAAGGAATTGGGACTCATTCATTTCGAATCGGGGCCGCTACGGAAGCATATTCCCTGGGTTTTCGGAGGAGCGGGTTCGCAGGTTGGGCGCTGGAGGTCTGGCTCTGTAGCGCGTTATATTCGCCCTGATTTAGCAGTTAATGAGTTTCTTTTACAGGTGTTCAGCAAATTCGGTCTGGCTTGTCGGGCATTCTTATCTCTACTGGGCGCGCAAAAAGGGCGGAAGTTCGGCCAGGAGGACGCAATTTAGGATTCAATCGGCACATTGTATTGGAAGGGGTAAGGGGTCTAGCTGGTGGCAAGTGATGCTGGAAGTGTGCTGATAAGCAGAGCCGATCTGGACCTACAGTCCTGGTCATCCATGCATCCGGGAATGACCTTTGCCGGAATCGCCTCTCAGATCTACTTTTTCGATGAAAACGATTTGATGAGATTTCGTTCATTATTTCCGAGAGATGATCATAGTCTGGTCGGAGGCATCCCTAGGGTCCAATGGCAAGGGGCCAGAGATCAGGGCGCAGTAGAAAAAGCCAGGAGGGTTCTGAATACCAGAATCTCTAGGTTCGTTGGTCTCAAGGCGGGGTAGTAAGTTAGACATCGTCAGTTAGAAGGCGATAATAGAACGCTTATGAGGCAGGACGGGGCCCACCTTAATGAGATTGGTTTGGATATATTCTTATCAGGGCTACAAGATGGGATTGAACAGGCGTATATATGTTGGGTGGCGGTCGGAGTGCAGTGTAGGATTACACTGTCCTCCTTATGGCGGATACATCCTTGCGAACGTGTATGGTTTCACAAGCCTTTACAATGCCCTCTGGGATCCAGAGGCCGGGCATTTAGCATTGGCTACGCTGGGAATTTATTGGAGCGAACGCAAGGAGTAAATAATTAAGATCTGGCCTATTGTGGTAACACATGTTGTAAATGTGTTAAAAATAAAGCTGTGGCCGTTTATTTACACCCAACTCTGTGTCTGCCTGTTTCATTCCTCTAAGTTTAAGATCTAAAAGCTGGTAAAGGTAAAATGGGAAAGCAGCCTAGTTCATCCCAGACTAGGTCATGTATATTAAAATTATATTACACTTATATATAGTTACACTGTAATGGGCTCATTATCCGTTATATACAGCACTGAACTTATATGCAGTGCTATTTCTTATAGATATATACACACTGTAATGTATATTACACATACAGTATATATTACACTGTAATGGGCTCATTATCCGTTATATACAGCACTGAACTTAGTATACGTAGTGCTATTTTCTTATAGAATATATATACATTGTAATGTATATTACACTATATATATTACACTGTAATGGGCTCATTATCCGTTATATATGGCACTGAACTTATTATGCGTGCTATTTTCTTATAGAATATTACACTGTAATGTATATTACACATATATATTACACTGTAATGGGCTCATTTCCGTTATATACAGCACTGAACTTATTATGCAGTGCTATTTTCTATAGATATATATACACTGTAATGTATATTACACTTATATATATTACCACTGTAATGGGCTCATTATCCGTTATACAGCACTGAACTTATTAGCAGTGCTATTTTCTTATAGATATAATACAACCGTATGTATTAAACTATATATATTACCTGTAATGGGCTCATTATCCGTTATATATGGCACTGAACTTATTATGCAGTGTATTGTCTTATAGATATAATACACTGAATGTATATTACACATATATAAACTCTACACTGTATGGCTCATTATCTGTTATATCTTGGACTCTAGATTCCTTAGGAGGTCTCTTCCAGTGTTTGGTGCACTGGAAAGGTTTTGGTCCTGAGAAAGAGCTTGGATTAAACATTCAGATTTGCATGCTCCTCATCTAGTCAATACTTTCACAGGAGTGTTCCAGGAAAACCTGGCCTGTTGGGTCCTGTGGCCCCCCGTAAGGGTGGGGGGTACTGTCACGAACTTACTGTCCGCTCGGTCCCGTGCCACGCTGCACTTCCGGGTGGGTGAATGGTAGACGTCATGAAGTCACGATGCCGACACGCCGGGCGGCGCAAGGATTCAAAAACGACGTCCTCTGGACCTGGTGCTCGATTGTAGTGACTTACCTTGCCAGCTCCATCATCAGTGACTTACCTTGCCTGTTCCCGTATCCTGCCTTCCTCAGCAGCCCTAGTTGCGATTCCTCAGCCTACAGTTCCCAGCAGTCTCTTGTATCCAGTTCTGCAATCCCAACAGCCATCGGATCGCTCCTTCTAAAGCGTACTTGTAAGTACCCCGGCCTCCAGTGATTATTACACAGATCAAAACAGATCTCCTTTTCTAGTAGGAACTTCAACCACCTGTGAGAGCAAATTCAGGAACTCACCGCCTTTCTGTGTTGGCAGTTCCATACCCAACCAATGTCAGGATAATAAAGGTCCCTTATAATGAGCACACTCTCCAAACTTGCAGCCTTTGCCAACTGCATATCAAGCTAACTCACTTCCTCCCTGCTAGCATTTGGCGACTTATAGCAGACACCAACAATGACATTACCCCCTTTCCTGTTGCATATTCCACCCATATTGCTTCTGCTTACATCCATATAGCCAGTTATCTCTCTTAAATTTGGCTTCAATTCTTTTTTAACAAACACATACTCCTCCCCTTTTTTCTCTGTCCTGCCTAAACAAGGAGTATCCTTCTAATTTACAGCCCAGTTATGAGAACTGTTCAACCACGTTGCTTTACCTATTAAATCATACTTTTTCAAAAGAGGTTTTAACAGCATTCATGAGCTAGATGCAAAAACAGAGCCAGTTACAGACTGTTTTTATCTTTATTAAGCATCCGAGTATTAGGTATGCCATATTTTTCGTAATGTTAAGTACCTATACAGACATAAATAAGGAAGAAGAGTGTAACGTGAAAATACCCAGAGCCACCCCATTCTGTCCAAGAGTTCCCCCGCTCTGTAAAAAGTCCCCTCCTCTGTGACAGAGTCCCCCATTGTGGCAGTCACCCCCTCGTGACAGAGTCCCGCCTGTGGCAGAGCCCCCCATTGTGGCAGAGCCCCCCCTCTGTGGCAGAGTCCCCACCATTGAGGCAGAGTCACCCCCCTCTGTGACAGAGTCCATTCTGTGACAGATTTTCTCAATTGTGGCAGAGTTCCCCCCCCCTCTGTGGCAGAGTCTCTTCTGTGACAGAGTCCCACCATTGTGACAGTCACACCCTCAGTGACAATCTTCCCTCTGTGGCAGAGTCCTCCCATTGTGGCAGAGTCCCCACCAGAGTCACCTCTCTGTGGCAGAGTCCCCCCTTGTTGCAGAGTCCCCCATTTGTGCAGAGTCCCCACATTGTGGCCGAGTCACCCTCTGTGACAGAGTCTCCTCTGTAACAGAGTCCTCCCTATGTGGCAGAGTCCCCCCTCTATGGCAGAGTCCCCCATTGTGGCAGAGTCCCCCCCTATTGACAGAATCCACCCAAGGCAGGATTCCCCATGGGAAGTCCCCTTTCCTCTGTGGCAGAGTCAACCCTCCCTTATATTCTGCATGTTGCAGTGTGTGTTTCCCATGTTTCTCTCTTAGTGTGGTGATCAATAGGAATGCAAGATAATCTGACCATCTCCCACTAGTGTTGAGTCCATAGGAACTGCACTGACACACACACATGGACTCGCAGAACCGGAAGCAACAGTTAGGATTTTATTTATATAGGTAGAGAACAGATCAACAAAAACGGTTATAATGAGAGTTGGAATTATTATAGTCTCCAGCAATGGGTAATTTGAAAAAAAAGTCCTAGTGTACATTCCTTTAACATTATTGTTTGTAGTGATATGTACTGTCAGTAGTACTGGCCATCCCATCCCTCCTAATTATTGGCCTCACATGCAGAACCCTGTCACCAGGAAGAAAGCAATAACTGTGATGGGGAATTATATAAATTACACTGAGTGACTTTCTATTATTGAGCCCATTACACAATCTGCCTTGGAAATACACAGAATTACATGTAGTGGGATATATATCCCTTATATAATATAAGTGTTCAAAATATATTGGGAGCAGTGTGTGTAGTATCTCAGCTACGTTGTAAGTTAGAATATTCATCTGTTTCTCCCATTTTACAGCCCCTCCCACTGTACTATAATTTCTATAGTCAAAGTAACTAATGGGTTAATCTATGTTAAAATTTTTACTGGACTGGAGAACCTCGCTTCACTATATATATATACCCTGTATGTATATTACACATATAGCATATATTACACTGTAATGGGCTCATTATCCGTTATATACGGCACTGAACTTATTATGCAGTGCTATTTTCTTATAGATATATATATACACCGTAATGTATATTACACTTTATATATTACAACTGTAATGGGCTCATTATCAGTTATATACAGCACTGAACTTATTATGCAGTGTTATTTTCTTATAGATATATAACACTGTATGATGGCTCCGGCCCGGGTTAGGGGGCGGGGCGCTGAATTGGGTGGGGGTCACTGTTGAGGTGCTGGGAATTGTGGCCGGCATTTCATCTCCCCTTCTCGCGGTCCCGGCCGCGGCGCGCGCTGATGACGTCGCGCGCCGGTACGTCTTTCCTCATTGGCGCGCCGGGCCTCGCGAGATTCGGGATGTGACGTCACGAGTGACGTCACCAGAGTAGTTAAAAAGGGGGCAGCCACGAGTCTCAGGGCCATTTTTGATTCATTGCCAGAGGAATTCACTTCTTCTCAGGCAATCATATCAGCAGGCACTGTGGAGACAGCCATAATGCTCAACAGGACAACCAAGCGATGCTGAACAGGATTAGGGAGAGGATCAGCACAGAGGGGGCAGGATGGCTGGGGAGATTCTTAGTGCAGACTCTCCTATCACCAGGAACGTGAGTACTGGGCCTAGGCCCAATACCAGTCTGTAGCCGGCGGGCTGGCAGGCTTATGCGCCCCCCTTTGCCCCCCGTCTGAGTCCCAGTCCCCCCCGAGTCAATAGGGGACGCCGGGGTTCACAGATAGGCAGTCGGGCACGGCAAGGGGCCGGGCATGACTGAGGGCCTGCTCAGGTCTTTTAATATGATACATCCATCCCAGTTAGTTCGGGTGGATGTCCATCGTCCTCATTCGGAGGCTTTGGAGGTAGGCCTGTGGTTCCCGACATCCCCGTTTAGAGGTGAGGAGGCCCCTACCCATGGTTACCAAGGTCCGCCCGCCCAGCTGTTGCAGCAGCAACGGCGGGGGACATAGCTAGCGACCCTCAACAGCGCCGCAAGCAAAGGAGTCTGAGGAGGGTGAACTGGAATTCGTGGATGCTGGTCCACGGTTCGGGGGATTACCCCGGCACCTACCAGAGTCCGGAGACTAGAGGAACGTAGGCCACGCAGGGTCAGGAGTAGCCTAGAGGCCAGGAGCAGCCGCAGACACGGCAGGAGAGGAGTAGATACTCATCCTCTAGTGAGAGTACCGATGACTCCGCAGGCATGGGCGCAGGGGGCGCCATGGGAGCGCTCGCCATAGGCGTCGCTCACATTCCAGGGGCCACAGTGAACTCCGACGCTCACACTCCAGGGGCAGGAGATCGAGGGCTTCACGGTCATCCACGTCCGACAGAAGCAGGGTGTCTCGCGCGGCAACCTCCGGAAGGGACCGCACCAGGGGGCAGAGCACTCCGCAAGAGGGTCAGCAGCTGCAGCCTTTGCCAGCGGAAACAACGGCCCCTGCTGAAGTCTCCACGGTACCAAGTCCTTCGGGCGGTGAGTACTCATGTGCTGGGGCATGGGGTATGCCTAGTGGGGGTGATAATGGTGAATTGGTCCAGGTTTTACGGGCATTGATGGGTAAACTAGACACAATGCCTTCTGGCTCATCAGTGAGTCCAGTCCCAGGGGGAGCGACACCACTCCCGCCTGCCCTGAAGTTTCGTCAGTGGAAGCACAGAATGAGTCGTATTTTTGTGGGTGGTGAGCCCACTGGGTGTACACCATCAGGGGAGGTGGGAAGAGAAAATCTGGAGAAATGATTATGTTGACATTTGGTCCCTGATTTCTACTGACATGGTAACAGTAGAAAAAGAAATAATTAAAACAGAAAAAGGGGAAAGAGCCAAAAGTGGCCAAGTCTTTGGGAATTGGTTACCGCTTCTGGTATAGCGCGGGGTCATAGGACAGAAAGTTCCTCACAAATGCTCCAAGTTTTGTATACTAGATATGATCTTTGGGGCATCAAGATACATGGAGGGTCCGCCTGGTGTCAATATGACGAGGACTTTAGGCGGCGTCTGGCGGTTAGGCCAGATTTGGGGTGGAATGTAAAGGCCATGGATTCTTGGCTGAGAATCATGTGTCGCAAAGGTCACCTATGGGCTCTGCTGCAGCCACAGCAGTCAGCAATAATCCATTTCAGCCCCCAGGGTTTAAGAAAATCAGGCCCCTGTTGGCTATTTAACGAAGGGAACTGTAAGTTTGGGCAGCTTGCAGGTTTAAGCATGAGTGTTCCTTTGCGGGGGGGAGGACACTCGCCGCAAAATGTTTTCGGAAGTCTCGCTCCATGGGTAAGCGAGGTGCCGTGGTAGACCGGCGAACGCCGGTGATCGTGGAGGCAAGGAACCTTGGCTCGAAGTTACCCGGAGAGAGCGGCAGCAGGCCTCATCAGGGAGGGGTTTAAATTTGGTTTACAAATTCCTTTCAGTTTTCGCAGTCTCCCAGGTCGCTCAGAACCTAAAATCAGTTAAGGAAACGCCTCAAGTGGCCAGGGACAAAGTTTTAGCAGAGGTTCAGCTAGGGCGAATGTCAGGTCCGTTTTCCGAGCTGCCTTTTCCCAACTTGAGAGTTTCACCTTTAGGGCTAGTGCCCAAAAAGGAGGAGGGAAGTTTCGCCTCATTCACCATCTCTCTTACCCGAAGGCAGCTCGGTAAATGAGTGGATCAGTAGGAGGAGCGTCGGTTTCATATGTATCCTTTGACAGGGCTATACATCTTGTTAGGAGGGCCGGGGTGGGGTGGGGCCTTGTTGGCAAAATCAGACATTGAGTCGGCATTCCGACTTTTGCCAATTCACCCGGAATGTTTTCATCTTCTGGGGTGTCAGTGGACGGAATGTATTACTACATTTTCTATGGGAGATAGTCGACAGCACCTGAGCAGTTGGTACAGTCATCAGTCGCCCCTTCAACATGGGCGAGCACGGTAAGGCCTGGTCCGAATGGCTTTCTTTTCAGCTGAGAAAGATGTTAACGTTTATTTCTCATATTAGGTGGAATCTCTACTGGACTACCTAGAACACTAAGTCATCAGGTTCGTCGGGCTTAGTAGCCCAGCGAAGGTTAGATGGTTTATCCTTCTTTTTCAGGTTATTAGGCTGGAAAGATGTGACCAAGGAATTTGTAGTGAGGGCTATTATAAAAGGTGGGAGAAAGAACACGTGGCGGTGCAGCCCAAGCGTCCCATTACTTTAGTTTGCTGGTAGTCTGTCGAGGTTCTGCTCGTATTTGTAATTCCCCTCAGGAGACCAGTCTATTTGAAGCTAGTTTTGCGCTTGCTTTCTTCGGGGCTATGAGGTGGGGGAGCTAGTGTCACCCAGCTCTAAGAAAAAGGGGGGTTTAATGTTAGAAGACTTATGTATCTCCTCAACGTAATCAGGGTGAACATAAAAAGATCTAAGACAGATTTATTTGGGGAAGGTAAATGGTTTTCGCATTTCCCATCTAGGTCCTTGGTGCCCAGTCCAGGCAATCTGTAAGTTTGCTTCGGCTAGATCATCTGCCCCTGCCTTCCTTTCACATCAAGACGGTTTCCCCATTAACTAGATTTCATTTGAGGTGGTATTGAGGAAATCTATCGGGATGTTGGGCCTATCCCTAGGATTTGGGACTCATTCATTTCGAATCGGGGCCGCTACGGAAGCATATCCCTGGGGTTTTCGGGAGGAGCGGGTTCGCAGGTTGGGCGCTGGAGGTCTGGCTCTGTAGCGCGTTATATTCGCCCTGATTTAGCAGTTAATGAGTTTTCTTTACAGGTGTTCAGAGAATTCGGTCTGGCTTGTCGGGCATCTTATCTTACTGGGGGCAAAAAGCGGAAGTTCGGCCAGGAGGGACGCAATTTAGGATTCAATCGGAACATTGTATTGGAAGGGGATAAGGGGTCTAGTTGGTGGCAAGTGATGCTGGAAGTAGTGCTGATAAGCAGAGCCGATCTGGACACAGTCCTGGTCATCCATGCATCCGGGAATGACCTTTGCCGGAATCGCCTCTAGATCTACTTTTTCTGATGAAAAAGGATTTGATGAGATTTCGTTCATTATTCCGAGAGATGATCATAGTCTGGTCGGAGGTCATCCCTAGGGTCCAATGGCAAGGGGCCAGAGATCAGGGCGCAGTAGAAAAAGCCAGGAGGGTTCTGAATACCAGAATCTCTAGGTTCGTTAGGTCTCAAGGCGGGGGGTAGTATAGTTAGACATCGTCAGTTAGAAGGCGATAATAGAACAGCTTATGAGGCAGGACGGGGCCCACCTTAATGAGATTGGTTTGGAATATTCTTATCAGGGCTACAAGATGGGATTGAACAGGCGTTATATATGTTGGGTGGCGGTCGGAGGTGCAGTGTAGGATTACACTGTCTCCTTAGGGCGGATACATCCTTGCGAACGGTATGGTTTCACAAGCCGTTACATGCCCTCTGGGATCCAGAGGCCTGGCATTTAGCCATTGGCTACGGCTGGGAATTTATTGGAGCGAACGCAAGGATGTAAATAATTAAGATCTGGCCTATTGTGGTAACACATGTGTTGTAATGTGTTAAAAATAAAGCTGTGGCCGTTTATTTACACCCAACTCTGTGTCTGCCTGTTCATTCCTCTAAGTTAAGATCTAAAAAGCTGTAAAGGTAAAATGGGAAAGCAGCCTAGTTCATCCCAGACTAGGTCATGATATTAAATTATATTACACTTATATATGACACTGTAATGGGCTCATTATCCGTTATATACAGCACTGAACTTATTATGCAGTGCTATTTCTTATAGATATTACACACTGAAGTATTATTACACATACAGTAATATTACACTGTAATGGGCTCATTATCCGTTATATACAGCACTGAACTTATTACGTGTGCTATTTTCTTATAGATATATATATTGTAATGTATATTACACTTATATATATTACACTGTAATGGGCTCATATCCGTATATATGGCACTGAACTTATTATGCAGTGCTATTTTCTGATTAGATATATATACACCGTAATGTATATTACACTTATATATATTACACTGTAATGGGCTCATTATCTGTTATATACAGCACTGAACTTATTATGCAGTGCTATTTTCTTATAGATATATATATACACTGTACTGTATATTACACTTATATATATTACACTGTAATGGGCTCATTATCTGTTATATACAGCACTGAACTTATTATGCAGTGCTATTTTCTTATAGATATATATACACTGTAATGTATATTACACTTATATATATTACACTTATAAGTGTACTATACAGTACAGTGTCTGGATATATATCTATAAGAGAAAAATAGCCGCTATTCATAAGTTCAGTGCCTATATAAATGATAATGAGCCCATACAGATGTAATATATACTAGTGTAATATACATTGCAGTGTATATATATCTATAAAAAAATGCACTGCGTATAAAAGTTCAGTGCCAATATAACGGATAATGAGCCCATTACAGTGAATATATATAAGTGTTATATTACATTACAGTGTATTATCTATACGAAAATAAACACTGCGTAATAAGTTCAGTGCTGGATATAACTGATAATGAGCCCATACAGTGTGTATATATATAAGTGAACTAACATTGCCGTGTATATACTATCTATAAGAAAATAGCACTGCTAAAAAGTTCAGTGCCATATATAATGGATAATGAGCCCCTTACAGTGTAATATATATAGTGTAATATACATTACAGTGTATATATATATCTATAAGAAAATAGCACTGCATAATAGTTCAGTGCTGTATAACTAGTAATGAGCCCATACAGTGTAATATATAAGTGTCTAATCATTTGCATGTATATATCTATAAGAAAACTAGCATGCATAATAAGTTCAGTGCCATATATACAGAGAATGAGCCCATTACAGTGTAATATATTAAGTGTAGATTACATTACAGTGTTATATATCTATAGAAAATAGCACTGCGTAATACGTTCAGTGCCATATATAACGGATAATGCGCCATTCCAGGGTAAAATATAAGGGTAATATACATTACAGTGTATATATATCTATAAGAAAATAACACTGCGTATAGTTCAGTGCTGTATATAACGGATATGAGACCATTACCGTGTAATATATATAAGTGTAATATACATTACAGTGTATAAATATCTATAAGAAATAGCACTGCATAATAAGTTCAGTGCTGTAGATAACAGATTAATGAGCCCACTACAGTGTAAATATATAAGTGTAATATACATTACAGTGTAAATATCTATAAGAAATAGCACTGCATAATAATAAGTTCAGTGCTGTATATAACAGATAATGAGCCCACTACAGTGTAATATATAAGTGTAATATACATTACAGTGTATAAAATACATAATAAAATAGCATGCATAAAAGTTCAGTGCTGTATAAACTGATAATGAGCCCATTACAGTGTAATATATATAAGTGTAATATACTTACAGTGTATAATATCTATAAGAAAATAGCACTGGTAATAGTTCAGTGCTGTAATAAAGGATAATGAGCCCATTACAGAGTAATATATATGTGTAATGTACATTCAGTGTATTATATCTATAAGAAAATAGCACTGCTAATGAAGTTCAGTGCTGTATATAAACGGATAATGAGCCCATTACGTGTAATATACTATAAGTATAATATACTATTACAGTGTATAAATACTATAGAATAGCACTGCGAATAAGTTTCAGTGCTGTATATAACAGATAATGAGCCACTTACAGTGTAATCTAATATAAGTGTAATATACATTACAGTTGTATAAATATCTATAAGAAAATAGCACTGCATAATATTCAGTTGCTGTATATAACGATAATGAGTCCTTACAGTGTAATATATAAGTGTAGACTTACATTACGTGTATAATATCTATAAAAATAGCACTGCATAATAGTTCAGTGCTGATATAACGCTAATGAGCCCACTACAGTGTAATATATATAATGTATATTATAAATACAGTGTATATAATCTATAAAAATAGCAACGCATAATAAGGTCAGTGCTGTATATAACGGATAATGCCCATTACAGTGTAATATATATGAGTGTATATATACATTACAGTGTATATACATCTATAAGAAAATAGCACTGCATACTAGTTCAGTGCTGATATAACAGATACTGAGCCCACTACAGTGTTATATATATAAGTGTAATATACTTACAGTGATAAATATCTATAAGAAATAGCACTGCATAATAAGTTCAGTGCTTGTATATAACAGATAATGAGCCCACTTACAGTGTAATAATATAATCGTGGTAATATACATTACAGTGTATATCAATCTATAAGAAAAATAGCACTGCATAATAAGTTCAGTGCTGTATATAACAGATAATGAGCCCACACAGTGTAATATATATAAGTGTAATATACCTTACAGTGTATATACATCATAAGAATAGCCACTGCATAATAGTCAGTGCTGTATATAACAGATATGAGCCCCTACAGTGTAATATAATATGTGTAATATACATTCGTGTATTTATATATATATCTATAAAGAAAAATAGCACTGCATAATAAGTTCAGTGCAGATATAACTGATAATGAGCCCATTACAGTGTAATATATATAAGTGTACTATACCTTACAGGTTGTATATATATCAATAAGAAATAGCACTGCTAATAAGTTTAGTGCGTATAAACGAATAAGACATTACAGGTGTAATATATATAAGTGTAATATACATTACGGTGTATATATATCTATAGAAAATAGCACTGCATAATAAGTTCAGTGCAGTATATAACGGATAATGGCCCATTACAGTGTATGTATATAATAAGTGTAATACATACGGTGTATATATATCATAAGGAAAAATAACACTGCTAATAAGTTCATGCAGTATATAACGGATAATGAGCCCATTACAGTGTAATATATATAAGGGTAATATACATTACGGTTTTGTATATATATCTATAAGAAAATAGCACATGCAATCATATAAGTTCAGTGCTGTATATAATGATAATGGCCCTTACAGTGTAATATATATAAGTGTAATATCATGCACGTGTATATATATCTATAAGAAAATAGCACTGCGTAATAAGTCAGTGCTATATAACGATAATGAGCCCATCAGTGTAATATATATAAGTGTAAATACATTACAGTGTATATATATCTATAAGAAAAGAACACTGCGTAATAAGTTCAGTGTTATAAACTGATAATGAGCCCATTACAGTGTAATATATAAAGTGTAATATACATTGCGTGTATATATATCTATAAGAAAATAGCAATGCATAATAAGTCAGTGCCATTATATTGATAATGAGCCATTACAGTGTAATCTAATAAGTGTAATATACATACTTATGTATATTATATCTATAAGAAAATAGCACTGCTAATATATCAGTTCAGTGCTGTATATAACTGATAATGAGCCCATTACAGTGTAATATATATTAAGTGTAATATACATTGCATGTATATATATCTATAGAAATAGCAACTGCGTAATAAGTTCAGTGCCATATATAACGGATAATGAGCCCATTACAGGTGTAATATATATAAGTGTAATACATACAGGTATATATATCTATAAGAAAATAAACTGCGAATAAGTTTCTTCAGTGCTGTATATAACGGATAATGAGCCCATACAGTGTATATATATAAGTGTAATACATTACAGTGTATAAATATCTATAAGAAAATAGCACTGCATAATAAGTTCGTGCTGATATAAAGATAATGAGCCACTACAGTGTAATTATATAAGTGTAATATAACATTACAGTGTATAAATATCTATAAGAAAATAGCACTGCATAAAAGTTCAGTGCTGTATAAACGATAATGAGCCCACTACAGAGAAATAATACTATAAGGTAATATAACATACAGTGTATAAATATACTATAAGAAAATAGCACGGATAATAAGTTCAGTGCTGTATATAACGGATATGAGCCCATTACAGTGTAAATATATAGTGTAATATACATTACAGTGTATAAATATCATAAGAAAATAGCACTGCGTAATAAGTTCAGTGCCATATATAACGGATAATGAGCCCCATTACAGTGTAATATATATAAGTGTAATATATTACAGTGTATATATATATCTATAAGAAATAACACTGCGTAATAAGTTCAGTGCTGTATATAACTGATAATGAGCCCATTACAGTGTATATATAGTGTAATATACATTGCAGTGTATATATATCTATAAGAAAAAGCACTGCATATAAGTTCAGTGCATATATAATGGATATAATGAGCCCATTACAGTGTAAATATATAAGTGTATATACAACAGTGTATATATATACTATAAGAAAATAGCACTGCATAATAAGGTTCAGTGCTGATCTAATGATAATGCCCATTACGTGTAATATATATAAGTGTATATATTCGTGTATATATCTATAAGAAATAGCACTGCTAAAAGTTCAGTGCCATATATAACGGATAATGAGCCCATTACAGTGTAATATATAAGTGTAATATACATTACAGTGTAATATACTATAAGAAATCACACTGCGTAATAAGTCAGTGCTGTATAAACGATAATGAGCCCATTAAGTGTATATATATATAAGTGTAATATACATTACAGTGTATAAATATCTATAAGAAAATAGCACTGCATAATAAGTTCAGTGCTGTAAGTAACAGATAATGGCCCCTACAGTGTAAATATAGAAGTGTAATATACATTACAGTGTATAAATAATCATATAAGAAATAGCACTGCATAATAGTTCAGTGCTTATAAACGATAATGAGCCCATTACAGTGCTAATATAATAAGTGTAAAATACATACAGTGTATAAATTCTATAAAAATAGCACTGCGTAATAAGTTCAGTGCTGTATATAAGGATAATGAGCCCATTACAGAGTAATATAATTGTGTAATATACATTACAGTGTATCATATATCTATAAGAAAATAGCAGCATAATAAGTTCAGTGCTGTATATAACGGATAATGAGCCCATACAGGGTAATATATTAAGTATAATATACCTTACGGTTAAATACTATAAGAAAATAGCACTGGTAAAAGTTCAGTGCGTATATAACGATAATGAGCCATTACAGTGTAATATATATAAGGTAATATACATTACGGTGTATAAATCTATAGAAATAACACGCTGTAATAAGTTCATGCTAGTATATAAACGGATAATGAGCCCATTACAGTGTAAATATATAAGTGTAATATACATTACAGGGTGTATAATATCTAGAAAAATAGCATGCATAATAAAGTTCAGTGCTGATTATAACAGATAATGAGCCCATTACAGTGTAATATATAAAGTGTAATATACATTACAGTGTATAAATATCTATAAGAAAGCCACTGCATAATAAGTTCAGTGTGATATAAAAGATAATGAGCCCATACAGTGTATATATATAAGTGTAATATACATTACTGTGTAAATATCTATAAGAAAATAGCACTGCATAAAAGTTCAGTGGTGTTTAAACTGATAATGAGCCCATTACAGTGTAATATATATAAGTGTAATATACATTAAGTGTATAATATTCTATAAGAAAATGCACTGCGTAATAAGTTCAGTGCTGTATATAACGATAATGAGCCCATTACAGGTATATATATGGTAATGTCCATTACAGTGTATATATATCTATAAAAAATAGCACTGCATAATAAGTTAGTGCTGTATATAACGATAATGAGCCCATTACAGTGTAATATATTAAGTATATATACTACAGTGTATAAATCTATAAGAAAATAGCACTGCTAATAAGTTCAGTGCGTATATACGATAATGAGCCCTTACAGTGTAAATATATAAGTGTATATACATTACAGTGTATAAATATCTATAAGAAAATAGCACTGCATAATAAGTTCAGTGCTGTATATAACGGATAATGAGTCCATTACAGTGTAATATATATAAGTGTAATATACATTACAGTGTATAAATATCTATAAGAAAATAGCACTGCATAATAAGTCAGTGCTGTATATAAACGATAATGAGCCCACCTACAGTGTAATATATTAAGTGTAATAATTAAGTGTATATACATCTAAGAAAATAGCATGCATATAAGTTCAGTGCTGTATAAGGATAATGAGCCCCCATTACAGTGTAATATATATGAGTGTATATATACATACGGTGTATATAATCTATAAGAAATAGCACTGCATTAATAAGTTCAGTGCTAGTATTAACAGATAATGAGCCACTACAGTGTAATATATATAAGTGTAATATACATTACAGTGTATAAATACTATAAGAAAATAGCACTGCATAATAAGTTCAGTGCGTATATACAGATAATGAGCCACTCAGGAATATATATAAGTGTATATTACATTACTAGTGTATATACATCTATAGAAAATAGCCTCGCATAATAAGTTCAGTGCAGGTATATAACGATATTGGCCCCTACAGTGTAATATTATATAAGTGTAATATACATTACAGTGTATATACATCTATAAGAAATAAGCACTGCATAATAAGTTCAGTGCTGATATAACGAGATAATGAGCCCATTACAGTGTAATATATATGTATGTGTAAATATATTAAGTGTTAATATATATCTATAAGAAAATACACTGCATAATAAGTTCAGTGCAGTATAAACTGATAATGAGCCCATTACGTGAATAATATAAGTGTAATATACAGACGTGTATATATATAAATCGAAAATAGCAATGCATAATAGTTCAGTGCAGTATATAACGGATAATGAGCCCATTACAGGTAATATATATAAGTGTAATATCATTACGGGGGTATATATCTATAAGAAATAGCACTGCATAATCGTTCAGTGCTGTATATAAGGGATATGAGCCATACAGTGTTAAATCTCTATAAGTGTTAATATACTTACCGTGTTGTAATAATCTATAAGAAAATAACACTGCATAATAAGTTCAGTGCAGTGATATAACGGATATGAGCCCATTACAGTTGCTGTTGTAATATATATAATGTAATACATTACATGTGTATATATATCTATAAGAAAATAGCACTGCAAATAAGTTCAGTGCTGGATATAACTGATAATGAGCCCATTACAGTGTATATATAAGTGTAATATCCATTGCAGTGTATATATATCTATAAGAAAATAGCACTGCGTAAAAGTTCAGTTGCCATATATAACGGATAATGAGCCCATTACAGTGTAAATATATAAGTGTAATATACATTACAGTGTATATATATATAAGAAAAAATAACACTGCGTAATAAGTTCAGTGCGTATAACTGATAATGAGCCCATTACAGTGTAATATAATAAGTGTAATATAATTGCAGTGTATATATCTATAAGAAATAGCACTGCATAATAAGTTCAGTCCAATATAATGATAATGAGCCATTACAGTGTAATATATATAAGTGTAATATACATACAGTGTATATATATATCTATAAGAAAATAGCACTGCATAATAAGTTCAGTGCTGTATATAAACTGATAATGAGCCCATTACAGTGTAATATATATAAGTGTAATATACATTGCAGTGTATATATCTATAAGAAAAAGCACTGCGTAATAAGTTAGTGCCGTATATAATGGATAATGAGCCCATTACAGTGTGATATATATAAGTTGTAATATACATTACAGTGATATATATCTATAAGAAAATAACACTGGTAATAAGTTAGTGCTGTATATAACGATAATGAGCCCATTACAGTGTAATTATAATAAGTGTAATATACATTACAGTGTATAAAATCTATAAGAAAATGCACTGCATATAGTTCAGTGCTGTATATAACAGATAATGAACCCATACATGTGTAATATATATAAGTGTAATATACATTACAGTGTATAAATATCTATAAGAAAATAGCACTGCATAATAAGTTCAGTGCTGTATATACAGATAAGAAGCCCATACAGTGTAATATATATAAGTGTAATAGTACATTACAGTGTATAAACTATCTATAAGAAAATAGCACTGCATAATAAGTTCAGTGCGTATAATACGATAATGAGCCCATTACAAGTGTAATATATATAAGTGTATATACATTACAGTGTATAAATATCTATAAGAAAATAACACTGGTAATAAGTTTCAGTGCCGTATAACGATAATGAGCCCATTACAGTGTAATAATATAAGTGTAAATATACATCAGTGTATAATATCTATAAGAAATAGCCACGCTAATAAGTTCAGTGCCTATATAATGATAATGAGCCCATACAGTGTAATATATATAAGTGTAATATACATACACGTGTATATATATATCTAAAGAAAATAGCACTGCATAATAAGTTCAGTGCTGTTATAATGATAATGAGCCATACAGTGTATATATATAAGTGTAATATACATCAAGTGTATATATATCTATAAGAAAATAGCACTGCGTAATAAGTTCAGTGCCTATATAACAGGATAATGAGCCCATTACAGTGTAATATATAAGTGTTATATAACATATTACGGTATCTATATCTATAGAAATAGCACTGCTAATAAGTCAGTGCTGTATATAACGATAATGAGCCCATTCAGTGTAATATATATAAGTGTAATATACATTACAGTGATAAATATCTATAAGAAAATAGCACTGCATAATAAGTTCAGTGCTGTATAACAGATAATGAGCCCACTACAGTGTAATATATTAAGTGTAATATACATTACAGTGTTAAATATCATAAGAAAATAGCACTGCATAATAAGTTCAGTGCTGTATATAACGATAATGAGCCCATTACGAGTAATATATATAAGTGTAATATACATTACAGTGTATATATATCTATAAGAAAATAGCAATGCTAATAAGTCAGTGCTGTATATAACGATAATGAGCCATACAGGTAATATATAATGGTGAAGTACATTACAGTGTATATATATATCTATAAGAAAATAGCACTGCATAATAAGTTCAGTGCTGTATAACGGATAACTGAGCCCATTACAGTGTAATATATAGTGTAATATACATTACAGTGTATAAACTACTATAAGAAAATAGCACTGCTAATAGTTCAGTGCGTATATAACAGATAATGAGCCATTACAGTGTAATATATATAAGTGTAATATACCTTACAGTGTTAAATATCTATAAGAAAATAGCACTGCATAATAAGTTCAGTGCTGTATATAACCGGATAATGAGCCATACAGTGTATATATATAAGTGTAATATACCTTACAGTGTATAAATATCTATAAGAAAATAGCACTGCATAATAAGTTCAGTGCTGTATATAACAGATAATGAGCCCACTACAGTGTAATATATATAGTGTATTAGACATGACAGTGTATATACATTATAAGAAAAATAGCACTGCATAATAAGTTCAGTGCTGTATATACACGGATAATGAGCCCATTACAGTGTAATATATATAGTGTAATATACATTACAGTGTATATAATCTATAAGAAAATAGCACTGCATAATCAGTCAGTGCTGTATATACGGATAATGAGCCCACTACAGTGTATATATTAAGTGTAATATACATTACAGTGGATAATATCTATAAGAAAATAGCACTGCATAATAAGTTCAGTGTGTATATAACGATAATGAGCCCACTACAGTGTATATATATAAGTGTAATATACATTACAGTGGTATATACATCTATAAGAAAATTAGCACTGACATAAAGTCAGTGCTGATATAACAGATAATGAGCCCACTACAGTGAATATATATAAGTGTAATATACATACGGTGTATTATTAAATCTCTAAGAAACATAGCACTGCATAATAAGTTCACGTGCGTATAACAAGATAATGAGCACTACAGTGTAATATATATTAGTGTATATACATTACGGTGTATATATATCATATAAGAAAAATAGCACTGCATAATAGTTCAGTGCAGTATATAACGATAATGAGCCCATACAGTGTAATATATATAAGTGTAATATACATTACGGTTTGTATATTAATAAGAAAAAATAGCACTGCATTAAAAGTTCAGTGCCGATATAACGGATAATGAGCCCATTACAGGTGTAATATATATAAGTGTCAATAATACAGGTGTATATATATCTATAGAAAATAGCACTGACATAATAAGTTTCAGTGCAGTATATAACGGATAATGAGCCCCATACAGTGTAATATATATGTGTATATACATTACGTGTTATTATATCTATAAGAAAATAACACTGCATAATAAGTCGTGCAGTATATAACGGATAATGAGCCCATACAGTGTAATAATATAAGTGTAATATACATACGGTGTATATATATCTATAGAAAATAACACTGCAAATAAGTTCAGTGCAGTATATAAAGGATAATGAGCCCATTACAGTGTTATATATAAGTGTAATAACATTACGGTGATATATATCTATAGAAAATAAAACTGCAAAATAAGTTCAGTGCAGTATATAACAGGATAATGAGCCCATACAGTTGTAATATACATACGGTGTATATATATCTATAAGAAAATAGCACTGCATAATAAGTTCAGTGCTGTATATAAGAGATAATGAGCCATACGTGTAATATATATAGTGTAATATACATTACAGTGGATTATATATCTATAGAAAATAGCACTGCATATAAGTTCAGTGCTAGTATATAACGATAATGAGCCCATTACAGGTAATATATATAAGTGTAATATACATACGTGTTATATATATCTAAAGAAAATAGCACTGCATAATAAGTTCAGTGCAGTATATAACGGATAATGAGCCCCTTACAGTGTAATATATATAAGTGTAATATACCTTACGGTGTGTTATATATCTATAGAAAAATAAGCACTGCATAATAAGTTCAGTGCAGTATATAACGGATAATGAGCCCATTACAGTGTAATATATATAGTGTAATATACATTACGGGTGTATATAGATTCAATAAGAAATAGCACTGCATAATA
>CM033469.1:8023898-8067141 GCA_019447015.1 Hymenochirus boettgeri
GGTGCGGTCTGACCGCTCTCTGCCAGTTTTCATCACAGTTTCTGCTGTAAAATCCAAAATCACGCTGCCTTGGGTGTCTTTCTGTCTATATGCTGTGAGTAGCATTACAGGACATTGTATAGACTAAAGTCATATGGTTAAAGGCGGTAACCTATACATAGTGTCTGGTTAATTGTTTCTTTTTCAGTGTTCTACAATGAGTTCATCAAAAAGACACAGATCAGGTCAAGGTGGTGAGAGCAACGTATAGGAGAGAGCTGGATTAAAGGTAAAGTAAAACAGAAATTTTAATAAATATTTTCTGTTTATATTTAAGATCTCCAGACGAAGAGAGTCTGCGAGTAAAGTAAATCCAGAGCAAAAGGAATGTGTTCTCTGCAACAGAAGTGGCAGAAACTGGGGAAAAAACTATGCAAAGAATGCGATCACTCCATCCTCAACGATAACACAAGAAACAAATCCACACAGCTATGAAAGCTGGTATGGACTCTTCTATGGAGACAATGATATCAAAAGTCTCAGAGGTTACCATGGAAAAGTGGACAAATATGTTTAAAGATATGGCATTAGCAAGCCAACACCAATAGAATATACCCAGATCAGAGGAAGAATCTGAAGGGGAGGTATTGTCACAAGACGGAGCTAGCTTAGAGGAAATTGCAGCAGAAAGGGTCAATCCAAAATACAAATTGATTATCTGATCTCAAGAATGAAAGAAACATTGACAATAGTGGACAAGACGGAAGAACCAGAAAAGATTTATGTTTGAGAGATCAAATAGAAAAATCCGTCAAACTTTTTTGTGCATCACATATAACGCAGTTAATAAAGAACGAATGCAAACCCAGATAAGAGGGTAAACTTCCGTTTTAATATTCAGAAAATGTATCCCTTCCATAAGAGGGAAGCGAAAAGTTGGGACGAAGCCCCTAAGGTTGATACAGCTATGGCAAAAAAAACAACAAGAAGAATGGCGCTGGCTACAGAAGGATGGGAACATCTTGAGAGGACCAATGAGCGGAAGGAGGATGCAGCTATGAAGAGATCATTCTGTCATCAGGGGCAGCAATTAGACCCTCTATAGCGGTCACGAGTTGAGCTAGAGCAAGTAGAGTTTGGAAAAGGGAACTTGAAGAAGCAATAGCTGGAGGGTTACCCAGAGACAGAAACCTGACAAAGATGGTACAAGACATTAGAATGGGCAAATGACTTATAGCGGAAGCATCCTTAGACATTATAAAGTTAAATTCCAAAGCAATGGGCCAAGCTACTGTGGCACGAGTGCCTTATGGTTACGGCGGGAGAGTGGAAAGTTGATAATTATGTCAAAGCAAAGGTTTAACGAAAGTTCCGTTTGAGGGAGGTCTACTGTTTGGATCATCGCTGGAGTATTATAGGAAAAAAAAATCGGCAAAGAAGGCTCTGCCGGTAATCAAGAAAAATAGAAGAGAAATACCAACTACTTCACTAATGGGACATTTAGAACAATTGTAAACAGTATTAGACCAGGAAGATTAACACACAAAGGACAATCATGGAAGCTGAAACAGTCTCTTTTTCGGGATACCAAAAACTAAACAGAGGAAGAGGGAAGAACATTATGAATAATACACTGTCACAAATTAGGAGGAAGGCTAGCCCAGTTTGTGACGGATGGAAAAAGATCAAAGCGATGCATGGGTAATGCAAACGATATCAAAGGATCAGTATAGAATTTATACGAAAACCTCAAAAGAAAATAATAGAATCACCTATGCCAAAAAACAAGACAAAGCAATGAAAACAACTATACAACATTGTGCGAGATCTTCTATTACAGGGAGTAATAGAGAAAAGTTCCAAAGCGAGAAGAGAAAAAGGGGATATATTCACCACTCTTTTTACGCGGAAGAAAGAGGGAGATTACAGAGCAATATTGGATCTGAGGGTACTTAAACTCTTTCATAAAGAAAACAAAGTTCAAGATGGAGACACTCAAGTCCAATAACATTACAGGTTCACAAGCAAGATGGATGGCAAAGATCGAATCGAAGAGTGCATACATCACATACCAATCACATTACAGCCACAGGAAATATCTCAGGTTCAAAACAATGGGTCAGCACTTTCAGTACAAATGCTTACCATTTGGTCTAACATCATCACCAAGTGGTTTACAAAGACATTAGCACCAATAATAGCACACCTAAGGCTACAGAAAGTAGAGAGGTGGATGCCTATTTAGACGATATACTAGTCAAGGCAAAGAATCAAACTACACTTCAAGAGAACCTACAGAAGATAAGTTCTGTTTAAACCGTCTGGGCTGGCTCATAAATCAAGAAAAAGTCTTGTCTCATACCAAATCAACAGATCCAATTCTTGGGAGTATGATATTCAGTCAAATTACAAATATCACTTCCAACAGTCCGGTGCAAGAGAGATAAAGAAGAGGGAGAAAGTCATCAAATGTCCCATACTCAACGGCAACAAATATGTCAAAAAAGTCTAGGGAAGTTAGTGTCGACTACAGAAGCAGTCAAATGGTCAATGTTCCAACTCAGACCCCTACAATTGCTATTACTGAAGCAATGGAACACACTGATGGATCCCAACAAATAATATTTCTCCTCAATCATTGAAGAAAAAGATGAAATGGTGGATAGAAGACAAGAATTTTGTTACCAAAGGAAATCTTTACTTTCTGTTGGACCACGATTATGTAGAGTGCCGAGCCCAACGGGCTGGGGTGCAGTTTGCAATTATCAAACCAAACAAGTGTGTATGGGACAAAACGTGGAAAATGAAACCTCAAAACCAGAGAGGAAATGAGGTCTGTATACTAGCTATGAAAGCTTTCAAGCTGTTGAACAAGGTCAAGCAGTCCAGATTCAGTCCGACAATATGGCTCTGTAGTAAGCTACATAAACAAACAGGGTGGAACAAGGAGTATGAATCTCTGGGAAACAAGTTTCAGAAATCCTGATCTGGGGCAGAGAAATACTTGAAGGAAAGCAGGGCTTCCATATCCTGGGGTACAAAAACAAACAAGCAGACTGGTGAGCAGACACAAAATCAACCCAGGAGAGTGGAGTCTGAATCAGTCAGTTTTCAACGAGATAACAGAAGTATGGGGGATACCGAGATCGACCTACATGGCAAACCGACACAATGCGAAACTCCAGAAATATTGTTCATGGTCCCGACATGGCGGCAGGTAGCGACAATGCTTTTCAATCTCATGGTCGAATCAATGATGTAAATATTTCCTCTATCCTATGATACAGAGAGTTCTCAGGAAAATCGAGGAGGACAGAGCGGAGGTGATTATAATCCTCCCTGGTGGCCGAGGAGACCGTGGTTGCATGGGCACAATCAATAGCCCAATACCCGCCAAATAAAGTTACTGGGATGGCACATCTGTTAACTCAGGGAGATATTAAATCACCCAGAAACACACAAACTAAAACACTGACGGCATGGAAACTGAAATCAGTCCCATGAGAAAAAGAGGATTGTCGACAGAAGTGATACAAACTCTAATGTCATCAAGGAAGGAAAGAGTCAACTAAAAAATTCTTACTAATAGACCTGGGAGAAGTTCAACCATGGTGGGCACAAAAAACCATACAGCCCAAAGTCAGTACCAGATTGAGCAACTTTACAGTTCTACAAGAAGGATGCCAAAAAAACTATAGTTCATCAACCCCAAAGAGGACATGTATCAGCGTTTGTCAGCAGTCTTAAACAAAAATTGGGCAATTCCAGACACCACTAATGATAAGATTTTTTCACAGGGAATTAAGCAGCATATTATCCACCAGTAAAAACAAAGTTCCCACAAGGGACATTACGAGGTAGTTGGGTTGCTAAAAAGTAAAAACTTTGCGGTAGGTTTAAAAATAAAATCCGAACCGGAACGGACCGGAAACCGAAAATCCTCACTGCCCTCATTGTGCTTGGGGAGGACATAATTGCAAGGTTGGTGTTCCGGCAATACCGCGACCGGACCGGTTTGCTTTTACGGGAGGAAAAATGTTATGTTCCGGTTGTTTGTTCGGAACAGCAGGGGGCGTTCCGGTTTACACTGCGGTGTGTGTTCCGGCTGAGCAGCAGGCGGGAGAACGAGTGAGGCGGCAAAGTAAGTTTAAAAAATAGGTTAGAGGCCGAAGCAACTGTGAGAAATTAGGTAGTGTAAGGGAAAGGGGCGGCAAATGAATTAGTGACTGGAATGAATATCACTGCAACTGTCTGTTCACTGCATTACCTTCCTCAGCTCTACCTCCATGGAGACAGGATGGACGGTTCTGGAAATAATTACCTGTGGTAAGGAGACCTGAGGTTATACAATCTCACATTGTCCTGGTATCCAGCACGGGTGTAGAGCTGAGTGGTGAGAGAGTGAACAGTTAGTCTGTTCAGGTCAGTTCAGTGATAAAGTTCATCCCAGTCATGACCGGCACTGCAGGGGACCTTCCCCTCCGGATGAGAGATTCACTGTTCAGATCATGTTAAAACCCGGAAACCACACACGACTTTGTCATCACTCACCGCTATGTTCAGGTTAATACCAAGCACTATCACAACTATGGTCTATGGCTCTATGGTGCAACATGTGGCAATCCATTCTGGTATGTCTGTGTGAGAGTGATTGAGTGTATCTGTCCAGTGTGGCTGTCAGCGGTGAGTGTGTGTTTGTCAGTTGTGTTGTCAGTCAGTGGTAGTCTGTCGAAGTGTTCTGTAGGAGTGTTGTCTTCATCGTGTCAGTAGTGGTCTGTCAGTCAGTGTGTTGTCAGGGAAGAGTTGTCTTCAGTCAGTGTGTCTGTCAGTGTGAGATGGTCCATGTCAGTGTGAGTGTGTCAGTCAGTGTGAGGAGTGTACGTTCAGTTGTGGAGGTGTCTGTCAGGTGGAGAGTAGTATGTGGGTCGTTAGAGGTAGTCGTCAGTGTTGGCGGTGATGCTGTCAGTGGAGGAGGTCTGTGTGTATGTCAGTGTGAGAGTGTGTCTGTCAGTGTGCTGGTTATGTTGAGTGATGTCTGTCAGTTGAGACTGTCGGTCAGTGAGTTCTGTCTGTCAGTCGTGAGAGTGGTCTATCAGTGTGTCTGTCAGGCTGTGAGAGTATGTATGACAGTGTGAGAAGAGTGTGTCTGTCAGTGTGTCTGTCAGTGTGGAAAGTGTGTTGTCGTGTTGTTACGTCAGTGTGAGAGTGGGTGTCGTGTCGGCAGTGCTAAGTGGGCTCTCAGTGTGATCGGGAGTAATGTCTGTCAGTGTTGAGAGGGTGTCTGTCAGTTGAGAGTGTGTCTGTCATTGATGAGGGTGTCTTTCAGTGTGTCGTCCCCCAGTGGGAGACTGTCTGTCGTGTGAGACTGTGTCTGTCAGTGGAGACGTGTGTCTGTCAGTGTGAGAGTGTTGTCTGTCAGTGTGAGGAGGGTGTGTCTGTCTAGTGTGTCTGTCCAGTGTGAGAGGTGTTTGTCAGTAGTCTGTCAGGGGAGAGGTGTCATGTAGTGTGCTGTCCTGTGAGAGTGATGTCGTGGCTGTCGTGTGAGGTTGTGAGTGTTCGTAGGTGAGAGTGGGTGTCTGTCAGTGTGTCTGTTCAGTTGTGAGATGTGTCTGTAGTGTGGAGAGTGTGTTGTAGGGATGAGAGTGTGTTTGTCAAGTGTGTCATCAGTGTTGAGAGTATGTTTGTCAGTGTGAGAGTGTGTCTGTCAGGTGTTGGCAGTTGTGAGCAGTGGTTGTGTCAGTGTGTTCTGTATGGTAGTAAGAGTGGATCTTGTCAGTGTGAGAGTGTGTCGTGTCAGTGTGTCTGTCAGATGTGAGAGGTTGTTCTCAGTGTGAGAGTGTTTTTGTCAGGTGTTATGTCAGTGTGAGATTAGGTGTTTCTGTCGTGTGTTGTCAGTGAGTTGAGAGTGTGTCCATAAGTGTGAGAGTTATGGTCTGTCAGTGTGAGAGTGTGTCTGTCAGGTGTGGTCTGTCAGTGTGGGAGTGTGTCTGTCAGGGTCTCTGTCAGTCAGTGTGGTTCTGTCAGGAAATGTGCTGTCATGCACTGTCCTGTGAGAGTGGTGTCATGTCTGTCAGTGTGAGAGTGTGTTGTCAGAATGTGTCTGTCAGGTGGAGAGTGTGTTAGAGTGTGTCGTCTTTTTCCCAGGCGGTGTAGAGCTTCAGTGGTGGTATGTCAGTGTGGAGAGTCAGTGTCAGTGTGTCATTCAGTGTGAGAGTGTGTTTGTCAGTTGTCTGTAGTGTGAGCTGTTGTCATGTCTTCAGGTGAGAGTGTCTGTCAGTGTGAAAGTGTCTGTCAGTGTGTCTGTCAGTGTGAGAGTGTGTCTGTCAGTGTGAGGCGTGGTCGTGTCAGTGGTCTGTCAGTGTGAGAGTGTGTCTGTCGTGTATCCAGTAAATATCCAGTGTGAGCATTTAAAAAAAAAAAAACCTAGTCTTTTCTGATGCACAGTGATACAATTTTCAGAATCAAAGTAGCCCACTAATAATCTATAAGTAAAAAAATCACAATTTTACAGTTTTCCTTCAGTTACTAATTTGCTTTTACAGGACCCTCAATTCGTGGCTATGCACAACTAGCGGCGTGAGGTTCTGACAGGCCGTCAGTGAGAGTTGGTAGGTTGTAGTGAGTGTTGCAGTTTCATAGAGGTCGCTGAGTGCTCTGGTGTCAGTGTGAGAGGTCTGCCGTGTGAGAGTGTTATAGTGTCGAGAGGTCTGTCCAGGTTTTCTTCAGGTGCAGTGTGTCTGAGGTAGGGTGTCTGTCAGTGTTGTAGTGTCATGATGTCAGTTGTATAGTGGAGAGATGTATGTTCAGTGTGAGACGTGTTCGTCGTGCATGTCGTGTGCGAGTGTCATCGGGTGGAGAGTGTGTCTGTCATGTCTCGTGTGAGAGTGCTGTGTCTGTCAGTTGTGAGAGGTGGTCGTGGCAGAGTCAGTGTGAGGTGTGTTTCAGTGTGTGTGAGAGTGTAGTCAGTGTGAGTCTGTCGTTGTGTCTGTCAGATTGTGAGAGGGTTGTCAGTGGTGTCTAGTCAGTTGGAGAGATGTAGTCTGTAGTGTGAGAGTGTGTGTGTCAGGTTGTCTGTCAGTGTAGAGAGTGCTGTCATGTGCAGTGTGTCTGTTCAGGTGTTGAGGTCGAGATTGTGTCGTCAGTGTGAGAGTGTGTGTGAGGTGTTTGTCAGGTGTGGGTTCGTCAGTGTGAGAGGTGGTTGTCAGTGTTAGGAAAGTGTGTCTTGTTGCAGTGTGAGAGTGGTTCTGTCTGTCAGGTGATGTAGAGTGGGAGGGTACTGTCAGGGTCTGTCAGTGTGAGAGTTGTCTGTCAGTTGTTGAAGCTGTTGGAGTGTGTCTGTCAGTGTGAGATTGTTGTATGTGCTGTCAGTGTGTGCGTGTCTGTCAGTGTGAGAGCGTGGTCGTGTCCATAAGTGTGAGAGTTGTCTGTCAGTGTGAGAGTGTTCTGTAGTGTGTTGCAGGGAGGGTGTGGAATGGGGGGAAGTGTGTCTGTCAGTGTAGTAGTGGTGTACTGTCAGTGTGAGGTATGTTTCTGTCAGTGGCTGTCAGTGTGAGAGTGCTGTGTGTGTCTGTCAGTGAGGTGTCTGTCATAGTGTGAGAGAGTTCTGTCAGTGTGAGAGTGTGTTTCATGGTGTATGTGAGAGTGTGTAGTACATGTCTCTGCCAGTGGTGCTGTCAGTGTTGGAGCTGGTTTCATGTGCGGTCAGTGTGGAGAGGTGGTTTGTCAGTGGTCTGTCAGTTTCAGTGTGATTGTCCGTGCGTCATTTTGTTGAGAGTGTCTGTCAGGTGAGGAATGCGTGTCTGTCATAAGGTGGTGTTGTCATTTTGTAGTGGAGAGTGTGTTTGTCAGTGTGTCTGCATAGAGTGGTGTATGTCAGTTTGTGAGAGTGTGTGTCAGTGTGTAATGTGTCTGTCAGTGTGTTGTCAGTTGGTGGAGAGTGGTGTCTCAGTGGAGTGTGTCTGATCAGTGTTTGGAGTTGTGCAGGTAAGGTGTCTGTCAGTCGTGTCGTCAGTGTAGAGAGGTCTGTAAGGTGCTCAGTGTGAGAGTGTGTGTCTGGTTCAGTGTGTCTGTCATGTAGGTGTTCGCAGGTGTGGGGTGTCTGTCAGTTTGTCGGCTGGAGAGTGTTGGTCTGTCAGGTTTGTGGAGATGTGTCTGTCAGTGTGAGAAGTAGTGGAGTCGGTTGTCAGTGTGAGGCTGTCAGTCGGAAGGTGTTGCAGTGTGTCTGTCACGTCATGAGTGTGTTGCTCAGTGTGACCGGAAGTGTCTGTCAGTGTGTGACAGTGTAGCAGGTGTGTGTTCAGTGTGAGAGTGTGTCTGTCAGTGTGTGTGAGGAGTGTGGTCTGTCGATGTGGTCTTCAGTGTGAGAGGTGCCTTCATGGTGTACGTGTGAGAGTGTGGTGTCATGTCAGTGTGTCGTCACTTTCTAGTGTTGAGAGTATGTCTGTCAGTGTGAGAGTGTTGGATGTGTCTGTCAGTGTGAGAGCGTGTCTGTCAGGTGTTGAGAGCGTTTGTCATGTGAGGGTGCAGGTGGATGTCTCTGTCAGTGAGAGAGTCTTGTCAGTGTAGATTGGTAGTGTGAGAGTGTGTCATGTCAGTGTGTCTGTCAGTGTGAGACGAGTGTCGTCTGTCAGTGTGAGCGTGGTCTGTCGAGGTTGAGAGGTCAGTGAGAGTGTGGTCTCAGATGTCTCGTCAGTGTCGGGTGTGAATGTGTTGTCGGGGTCTGTCGGTGAGAGTCTGCAGTGGCTGTCAGTGTGAGGTAGTGTCTGTCAAGTCAGTTGTGTATGTTCAGTGTGATCGGCAGTGTCAGGTAGGGCTGTCAGTGTGGAGGGTTTCTAGTCAGGTGTTGTCTTGTGAGAGCAGGTTTAGTGGATGTTGATGTGTTTGTCTGTGGAGTGTGTTGTCAGTTTGTCAGGTGTGAGAGTGTGTCTATCAGTGTGAGTAGTATGTATTCAAGTGGTGTTATGTCATGTCGTGTGTCTGTCGTGTTGAGAGTGTGTCTGTTCAGTGTATTTCAGTCAGTGTGTGTCAGTGTGAAGTGCTGTAGTGTTGCATGTCAGTGTGAGAGTGTTTGTCAGTGTGTCTGTCAGGGTGAGGAGTGGCAGGTTGAGAGGAGAGTGTGTCTGTCAGTGTGTTGTCAGGTGGAGAGTATCTGCCAGTGTGCCTGTCGTGTGAGAGTCGGTGTTTGTCAGTGTGCGAGTCAGTGTGAGAGGGTTTGTCAGTGTGTTGCAGTCAGTGTGCTCGTCAGTGTGGAGTGTGTCTGTACAGTATGAGAGTGTTTTGTCAGTATTGAGAGTGTGTCTGTCAGTGTGAGAAAGGTTCAGTGTGCCTGTCAGTTGTGGAGGTGTATGTCAGTGTGTTCAGGTGAGAGGTTTGTCAGGTGTGTCTGTCTGTGATGAGAGTGTTGTCAGTGTGTCTGTCAGTCAGTTGTCTCTGTCAGGTGTGAGAGGTCATTGTGTCTGTCAGTATGAGAGTGTGTCGGCAGTGTGAGGAGTTGCAGGGAGCGAGAGTGTATCTCTCAGTGTGTATGTCAGTGTGAGAGTGTATCTCTCAGTGGGTCTGTCAGTGTGAGAGTTGTCATGTCAGTGTGTCGTCAGCGTGTGAGAGTGTGTTTTACAGTTGTATTGGTCAGTGTGACGAGTGTTGTCTTGTCAGTGTGCTGTCAGTGTGAAGAGTGGTCGTGGATGATGTAAGTTGTCAGTGTGGAAAGTGTGTCTGTCAGTGTCTCTGTCAGTGTCTTTGTCAGGTGTGTGCGTGTTGTTGTCAGGGGTCTGTCAGGTGTCGTGAAGTGGAGAGTGAGAGTGTGTCTGTTCAGTGTTGAGAGTGTGGTTGTCAGTGTGTCTGTTCAGTGAGGAGTGTCTTTCAGTGTGGCTGTCAGTGTGAGAGTATGTATCTGTCAAGTGTGAGAGTGTGTTTGTCAGTGTGTCTGTCAGTGGTGAGAGTGTGTCTGTCAGTGGCTGTAATGTCGTGAGAGGGTATGTCTGTCAGGGTATCAGTGTGAGAGTATGTTGTCAAGTGTGGATGTGAGAGTGGTCTGTCAGTGTGTTGTGCGTGTCCGTGTGAGAGCGGTCTGTCAGGTGTTGAGAGCGTGGTCTGTTCAGTGTGAGAGGGTCTAGGTGCAGAGTGCTTGCAGTGAAGTGTGTCGTCAGTGTGTCTGTCGTATTGTGAGCGGATGTGTTATGTCAGTGTGGAGTGTAGGTCAGTGTGAGAGTGGCAGTGAGGAGAGTGTGTCTGTGGGTTTTCCAGTTCAAATGTCTCGTGTCAGTGGCTGTCAGCTGTGAGAGTGTGTCTGTCAGTCAGTGATGTCTGCAGTTGAGAGAGCCTGTCAGGTGTTGGTCGTGGGAGTGTGTTAGATCAGTGGTCTTTTGTCAGTGTTAGAGTATGTATGTCAGTGTGAGAGTGTTCTGTCAGTGCTTGTGTCACGTGTGTCTGTCAGTGTGGAGAGTGTGTTCATCAGTGTGAGAGTAGTGCGTGTAGAGTGTGTCTGTGTCTGTCAGTATGTCTGGTCGGTGGAGTGTGTCTGTCGTGTCTATGTCAGTCAGTCGTTGTTACTGTCAGTGAGATGTGTAGTGCTGTCAGGGTGTTGTCAGTGTGTCTGTCAGGCTGAGGTCAGGTAGAGTGTGTCTGTAGGTGTCTGTCAGTGTGAGAGTGCAGTGTGCGTCGATGAGAGTTGTGGAAGTGTGTCTGTCAGTGGAGAGTTGTCAGTGTAAGGTAGTATGTAGTCAGTGTGCTGTCAGTGTGGTGACTGAGTTGTGGGTGTGGTAAGTGTGGTATGTTCTGAGAGTGGTTGTAGTTGAGGTCAGTGTGGTGTTAAGTGCTGTCAGTGTCAGGTCAGTTTCGTGTCAGTGTCGAGTGTGAGGGGTCTGTCAGTGTGTGCAGGTAGTGTATGTCAGTGTGTCTGTCAGTACTGAGAGGTTGTCTGTCCGTATGAAGTGTGTCTGTCAGGTGTTGAGAAGGATGTCAGTGTGCCTGTCAGTGCGTGTGTCTGTCAGTGTTGTCTCAGTGTGTGAGAGTGTTTGTCAGGGGTATGTCGGGGAGAAGTTTGTTCAGTGTGTATGTCAGTTCAGGGTATCGGTCAGTGTGAGAGTGATTGTGGCTGTCCGTAGAGAGGTGGCTGTCAGTGTGGAGTGCAGTGTGGGAGAGTGTATATCTCAGTGTGTCTGTCAGTGTGAGAGTGTATCTCTCAGTTGGTCGGTCAGTTGGTGACCTCCACGAGTGATACTAATATGAATATTGGGTGTGAGAGTTAAGGCTGAGGTGATATACAGACAATATACTGGTAGTTTTGGGGGAGGGGGGGGGGGGGTTGATCCAGGGACAACTATAGCGGAATATTAAGGACTGATACATAAAAAGAAGGGAAGAAAGAGGAAAGAAAAGAAGGAGGAAAGAGAAGAGGGGGAGGAAAAAAAAAGGAAAGAAGGGAAGAGAAAGGGGAGAAGAAAAAGAAGGAAAAAGGGAGAGAGAAGGAAAGGAAGGGAAGGAAAACAAAAAGAAAAAAAGAAAGAACAAAAGCTGAAAGCACACAAGGGGGGGGGACAATACAAGAGAAGGAGGAGGAGGAGGGGGGGGGAAACAAGGGGGGCAAGAGAAAAAAAAAAAGAAAAAGGAAAAAGAAAAGAAGGCAAGGGGGGAAAGGGGAAGGAAAAAAAAAAAAAGAATGGTAACGTGTGAATCCCAATAATTGACCCTGTAGTTTGGTGTATTATAATAAGGCAGGTGACATGTTATACTATAATAATATTAGAATATACTGTATTAAATACATATACTGTAGTGTGTGGTTGGTACAGGATACTATATAATTTGATAATTACTGGTATTAATACATTTACTGTGTTTGGGTTGGTACAGTAGGAACATATAATATTGAGAATTACTGGTATTAATACTACTGTAGTTTTGGTTGGTACGGGATACTAATAATATTGAGAATTATTGGTATTAATACATATACGTGTAGTTTTTGGTTGGTACAGGGATACTATATAATATTGAGAATTATTGGTATTAATACATTACTGTAGTTGTGGTTGGTACGGAATACTATATAATTTGGAGATTATTGGTATTATAAATATACGAGTAGTCTGGTTGGTACGGATACTAAATATAATATTGAGAATTACTGGTATTATACATATACTGTAGTTGTGGTTGGTACAGGTACTATATAATATTAAGAATTATTGGTATTATCATATACTGTAGTTCTGGTTTGGTACAGGGATACTATAATATTAGAGATAATATTGGTATTAATACTACATGTAGTTTCTGGCTGGTACAGGGATACTATATATTTTGAGAATTACTGGTATTAATACATACTGTAGTTCTGGTTGATCACGGATACTATATAATATGAGAATTACTGGTATTAATACATATACTGGTAGTGGTTGGTACGTAATACATATATAATATTGAGAATTACTGTTATTAATACATATACTGTAGTTCTGTTGATCCAGGCTTACATAGTATATTGATAATACTATGTATGTTTTTAAGTAATTACAACTGTATTGTGGTTGGGCTACGTAATCATATATATTGAGAATCACTGGTATTAATACTACTGTAGTTGTGGTTGTACGTAGATACTAATATAATATTGAGAATTACTGGTATTAATGCATATACTGTATTCTGGTTGGTACAGGATACAATTATCATATTGAGAAATTACGGTATAATACATATACTGTAGTTCTGGTTGGTACAGGATACTATATAATATTGAGAATTATTGGTATTAATACATATACTTGTTCTGGTTGGTACAGGGATACTATTAATATTGAAGAATTACTGGTATTAATACTATACTGTCGTTTCTGGTTGGTACAGGGATACTATATAATATTGAGATTACTGGTATTAATACATATACTGTCATTCTGGTTGGTACAGGGATACTATATAATATGAGAATTACTGGTATTAATACATATATGTAGTTCCGTTGGTACGGGGATACTATATAATATTGAGATTACTGTATTAATACATTACTGTAGTTCTGGTTGGTACAGGGATACTATATAATATTGAGAATTACTGGTATTAATACATACTGTAGTTCTGGTTGGTACAGGGATACTATATAATATTGAGAATTACTGGTATTAATACATATACTGTAGTTCTGGTTGATCCAGAGATATTTTCCGATTGCCAGTTGAAGTCGGATGGATTTTTTTTTTTTTTGCCTTCCTCTGGATGAACTGTTTATGTAGGGTTAACAAGGAGGGTGAAAAGTTTGGGACTTGATGGACGTAGTGTCTTTATACACTCTCAATTAGTATGTTACTATGTTATTATGTTACACAATTTAAGGGTATCTATAATGCTTACATTAAATAGGGCAATATCAGTGAGAGCTGTTAATCACTGCATTGGAACCTAGAGGTTAAGCGGCCCTCTAAACCTTTTTCTTTCAGTAGACGTTACATTGTAGTGCAAAATGTAGCCTATTGCATTGGGTGTTCAGCGCTCTTTCCAATACCTTTCCACGCTAAATACACCAAGTACTGTGGGGTTTTACACTTATTTTTCATTAACAAATCAGAAAAGGCACAAAGGTTACATGTTGAATTAATGGTACATGAACCAACATAAATAGATCCCTAGCAAATCTTGTAATCATTAATAATCCGAATGAATTGTTAAGGAATAGCTCACTGTACAATGTGTTCCTTATATAGAACATGGATTGTGTATTTGTACCTCATATCCCTGCCGTCATGCAGGAGGGGTGGAGGAACATTCCCCTCGTATGAAGGGACCTTTTTTTGTTACAATAGAAGATTTGTGCTTTGCCATACACTTCTGGACCTTGTGATTGGTCCTCTCTACATACAAGAGACACACGGGACAGACCAGGACATATACAACAAAACAGGAGTCACAGATGTGACATCCTGGTGTCCTGTACTAAGATGTATAAATGTGTTTCCTTTATAACTTGCATGCATACAATGGTACATACCCTCATTTATTCTCCTTTTCCTCCTTTTTCCTATCGCTATCCTATTCCTCTCACGTCTATATGAAATGAGTGAAGGATCTGGAATTCCGCTATCCAGGAACTATTGAGTTAATATTGACCAATGTTCATTCAGTATTTTTATGACGATCTGGCTGTAGGAATCAAGGACATGCAAAAGTGTAATATGATCTGCAATTTCCGATCTTCCCAAGATTGCTTTTTAAAAAGTTCCGATTTTCTTTATTTACCAACAAAGTCAAATGGGGGTCTAAGGGACCTATTTATAAAGGGGATTATTTTATTCCTCCAGACTCACCACCCTTTTTCTAAACTTTCAACTTTCTTTTCATCATAGTTATTAAAAAGGGCGAAATGACTTAGAGGCAACTAGCACAAAAAATGCTGAAAATGTGGCAAAAATTTCAGCACATAGGATGGAAAATGGTAACACTCCCGGTGGCTTTTTAAAGGGCATGTCCACCCCCAAAACTTATATCCCCCCAACTACCTGGCCCCACCAATGTAGTGTAATATAATCCTTACCTCACATCCCAGCTCCATATGGTTCTCCTGTAGTCCCCCCCAACTACTGCCAAAAAAAGTCCCAAAAACTGCCCACCAGAAGGATAGCAGAGTCCATATAGGACTCTGCCTCCTGTCTCGCCTCCGGAGGGTTTGGCATGCGTACTGCACCCTTCTTCCCCTCCCTCCACCTCCCTCTCCCTCAGTTTTGCGATCCCCTCCCCTACCATAAAAACCCCTGCCAATATAATAGAATTTGTTCCCCCAGCCCCAACCGCTAAAAAATAATTTTAAGAAAGACCCCCAAACTCTACTTACCTTCCCTCTTTCCCCTGGCACTCTGAGAAGCCGGCAGCCGCGTCCGTGATTGGCTGCCTCTCAGCCAATCACAGACGTGGCTGCCGGTCCCGCCCCCTGTTTGTAGGGTCTTGTAAAGAAGGCAGGGCCGGCTCAGAGAGAGAGGAAGGTATTTAAAGATCAGGGCACTTTCTTAAATATTTTATAGTGGTTTGGGGCGGGGGAAGGCAACTATTATATGGGAATTTTTTTTATAAGGGTGACATCCCCTTTAAAGTAGTGTCAAAGTAGTTTAAAAAAGAGAATGCCTCTATTTTGTTTTTTTAAAAATGCCTACCACGTGGTTTTTTTTCAGGCAAAAAAAAACTCACCCAGGGGAATTTTCTCTATTTTATTAATAGGATATGATAATAGTGTAAACTCACCCAGGGGAATTTACTCTATTTTATTAATAGGATATGATAAATAGTGTAAACTCACCGAGTGAATTTTTCTCTATTTTATTAATAGTGATTGATAAATAGTGTAAAACTCACCCAGGGGAATTTTCTCTATTTTATTAATAGGATATGATAAATAGTGTAAAACTCACCAGGTGAATTTTCTCTATTTTATTAATAGGATATGATAAATAGTGTAAAACTCACCCAGGGGAATTTTCTCTATTTTATAATAGGATATGAATAATAGTGTAACTCACCGAGGGAATTTTCTCTATTTTATTAATAGGATATGATAAAATAGTGTAAAACTCACCCAGGTGAATTTTCTCTATTTTATAATAGGATGTGATAATAGGTAAAACTCACCCAGGGGAATTTTCTCTATTTTATTAATAGGTATGATAATAGTGTAAAACTCACCCAGGTGAATTTTCTCTATTTTATTAATGGATATGATAATAGTGTAAAACTCACCCAGGGAATTTTTCTCTCTATTTATAATGGATAGAGTAATAGGTAAAACATCACCCAGGGGAATTTTCTCTATTTTATAATAGGATATAAATAGCGTAAAACTACCCAGGGAATTTTCTCTATTTATTAATAGGATATGATAAATAGCGTAAAACTCACCCCGGGGAATTTCTCTATTTTATTATAGGATATGATAAATGTTGTAAACTCACCAGGGGAATTTTCTCTATTTTATTAATAGGATGATAAAATAGTGTAAACTCACCCAGGGGAATTTTTCTCTTTTTATAATAGGTATGATAAATAGTGTAAAACCTCACCCAGGGAATTTACTCTATTTTATTATAGGATATGATAAATAGTGTAAAACTCACCCAGGAAATTTCTCTATTATTAATAGGATAATATAAATAGTGTAAAATCACCCGGGGAATTTTCTCTATTTAATTAATAGATATGATAAATAGTGTAAAACTCACCCAGGGAATTTTTCTCTATTTTATTAATAGGATATGATAAATAGCGTAAAACTCACCCAGGGGAATTTTCCCTATTTTTATAAAGATATGATAATAGTGTAAAACTCACCCAGGGAATTTCTCTATTTTATTAATAGGATGGATAAATAGTGTAAAACTCACCCAGGGGAATTTTCTCTATTTTATTATAGGATGTGATAATAGTTAAACTCACCAGGGGAATTTACTCTATTTTATTAATAGGATATGATAAATAGTTAAACTCACCCAGGGAATTTTTCTATTTTATTAATGGAATGTGATAAATAGCGTAAAACTCCACCAGGGGATTTTCTCTATTTTTAATAGATATGATAAATAGCGTAAAACTCACCCAGGAATTTTCTCTATTTTATTAATAGGATATGATAAATAGGTAAAACTCACCCAGGGATTTTCTCTTTTTTTTAATAGATATGATAAATAGTCTAAAACTCACCCAGGTTTTTTCTCTATTTTATTAATAGGATATGATAAATAGGTAAAACTCACCCAGGTGAATTTTCTCTATTTTATTAATAGGATATGAAAATATGTAAACTCACCCAGGGAATTTTCTTCTATTTTATTAGGATATGTATAAATAGCGTAAAACTCACCCAGGGAATTTTCTCTATTTTATTATAGGATATGATAAATAGCTAAAACTCACCCAGGGGAATTTTCTCTATTTATTAATAGGATATGATAAATAGCGTAAAACTCACCCAGGGGAATTTCTTCTATTTTATTAATAGGATATGATAAATAGGTAAAACTCACCCAGGGAATTTCTCTATTTTATTAATAGGATATGATAAATAGGTAAACTCACCATGGGGAATTTTCTCTATTTTATTAATAGGATATGATAAATAGTGTAAAACTCACCCAGGGGAATTTTCTCTATTTTATTAATAGGTATTATAAATAGTGTAAAAACTCACCCAGGGGAATTTCTCTATTTTATTAATAGGATATTAAATAGTGTAAAACTCACCCAGGTGAATTTCTCTATGTTATTAATAGGATATGATAATAGTGTAAAACTCACCCAGGGGAATTTTCTCTATTTTATTAATAGAATATGATAAATAGTGTAAAACTCACCCAGGGATTTTTCTCTATTTTATTAATAGGATATGATAAATAGTGTAAAACTCACCCAGGGAATTTTCCTATTTTATTAAAAGATATGATAAATAGTGTAAAACTCACCCAGGGGATTTTTCTCTATTTTATTAATAGAATTGTGATAAATAGTGTAAACTCACCCCAGGGGAATTTCTCTATTTTTATTATAGGATTGATAAATAGTGTAAAAACTCACCCATGGGAATTTCTCTATTTTATTAATAGGATATGATAAATAGTGTAAAACTCACCCAGGGAATTTCTCTATTTTATTAATAGGATATGATAAATAGTGTAAACTCACCCAGGTGAATTCTCTCTATTTATTAATAGGATATGATAAATAGGTAAAACTCACCCTGGGAATTTTCTCTATTTTTATTAATAGGATATGTAAATGGTGTAAACTCACCCAGGTGAATTTCTCTATTTTATTAATGGATATGATAAATAGCGTAAAACTCACCCAGGGAATTTTCTCTATTTTATAATAGGATATGATAAATAGGTAAAACTCACCCAGGGAATTTTCTCTATTTTATTAATAGGATATGATAAATAGTGTAAAACTCACCCAGGGAATTTCTCTCTTTTATTAATAGGATATGATAAATAGTGTAAAACTCACCCAGGGAATTCTCTATTTTAATTATAGGATATGATAAATAGCGTAAAACTCACCCAGGGGAATTTTTCTCTATTTTATTAATAGGATATGATAAATAGTGTAAAAACTCCCCCCGGGAATTTTCTCTATTTTATTAATAGATATGATAAATAGGTAAAACTCACCCAGGGGAATTTCTCTATTTTATTATAGGATATGATAAATAGGTAAAACTCACCCTGGGAATTTCTCTATTTTATTAATAGGATATGATAAATAGTGTAAAACTCACCAGGGAATTTCTCTATTTTATTAATAGGATATGATAAATAGTGTAAAAACTCACCCAGGGAATTTTCTCTATTTTATTAATAGGATATGATAAATAGTGTAAAACTCACCCAGGGAATTTCTCTATTTTATTAATAGGATATGATAAATAGTGTAAAACTCACCCAGGGAATTTTCTCTATTTATTAATAGGATATGATAAATAGTGTAAAACTCACCCAGGGAATTTTCTCTATTTTATTAATAGGAATATGATAATAGTGTAAAACTCACCCGTGAATTTTCTCTATTTTATTATATAGGATATGATAAATAGTGTAAAACTCACCACGGGAATTTTCTATTTATTAAAGGATATGATAATAGTGTAAAACTCACCCAGGGGAATTTTCTCTATTTTATTAATAGGATTGATAAATAGTGTAAAACTCACCCAGGGGAATTTTCTTATTATTAATAGGATATGATAAATAGTGTAAAACTCACCCAGGAATTTTCTCTATTTTATTAATAGGATATGATAAATAGTGTAAAACTCACCCAGGGAATTTCTCTATTTTATTATAGGATATGATAAATAGTGTAAAACTCACCCAGGGGAATTTCTCTATTTTTAATAGGATATGATAAATAGTGTAAAACTCACCCAGGGGAATTTTCTCTATTTTATTAATAGGATATGATAAATAGTGTAAAACTCACCCAGGGAATTTCTCTATTTTATTAATAGGATATGAAATAGTGTAAAACTCACCCAGGGAATTTTCTCTATTTTATTAATAGGATATGATAAAATGGTAAAACTCACCCAGGAATTTTTCTATTTTATTAAAGGATATGATAAATAGTGTAAAACTCACCCAGGGGAATTTTTCTATTTTATTAATAGGATATGATAAATAGTTAAAACTCACCCAGGGAATTTCTCTATTTTATTAATAGGATATGATAAATAGTGTAAAACTCACCCAGGGAATTTCTCTATTTTATTAATAGGTATGATAAATAGTGTAAACTCACCCAGGGGAATTTCTCTATTTTATTAATAGGATATGATAAATAGTGTAAAACTCACCAGGGGAATTTCTTATTTTATTAATAGGATATGATAAATAGTGTAAACTCACCCAGGGAATTTTCTCTATTTTATTAATAGGATATGAATAATAGTGTAAAACTCACCAGGGGAATTTTCTCTATTTTATTAATAGGATATGATAAATAGTGTAAACTCACCCAGGGGAATTCTCTATTTTATAATAGGATATGATAAATAGTGTAAAACTCACCCAGGGAATTTTCTCTATTTTATTATAGGATATGATAAATAGTGTAAAACTCACCAGCGAATTTTCTCTATTTTATTAATAGGATATGATAAATAGTGTAAAACTCACCCAGGGAATTTTCTCTATTTTATTAATAGGATATGATAAATAGTGTAAAACTCACCCAGGGAATTTCTCTATTTTATTAATAGGTATGTAAAATAGTGTAAACTCACCCGGGAATTTTCTTATTTTATAATAGGATATGATAAATAGTGTAAAACTCACCCAGGGAATTTTCTCTATTTTATTAATAGGAAATGATAAATAGTGTAAAACTCACCCAGGGGAATTTCTCTATTTTATTAATAGGATATGAAAATAGTGTAAAACTCACCCAGGGGATTTTTCTCTTTTTATTAATAGGATATGATAAATAGTGTAAAACTCACCAGGGAATTTCTCTATTTTTTAATAGGATATGATAAATAGGGTAAAACTCACCCAGGCGAATTTTCTCTATTTATTATAGGATATGATAAATAGCGTAAAACTCACCCAGGGGAATTTCTCTATTTTATTAATAGGATATGATAAATAGCGTAAACTCACTCAGGGGAATTGTCTCTATTTTATTAATAGGATAATGATAAATAGCGTAAAACTCACCCAGGGGAATTTTCTCTATTTTATTAATAGGATATGATAAATAGCGTAAAAACTCACCCAGGGGAATTTTCTCTATTTTATTAATAGGATATGATAAATAGCGTAAACTCACCCAGGGGAATTGTCTCTATTTTATTAATAGGATATGATAATAGCGTAAAACTCACCCAGGGAATTTTCTCTATTTTATTAATAGGATATGATAAATAGCGTAAAACTCACCCAGGGGAATTTTCTCTATTTTATATAGGATATGTAATAGTGTTAAAACCACACCAGGGAATTTTCTATTTTATTAATAGGATTGATAAATAGTGTAAAACTCACCCAGGGAATTTTCTCTATTTTATTAATAGGATATTATAAATAGTGTAAAACTCACCCAGGGAATTTTCTCTATTTTATTAATAGGATATGATAAATAGTGTAAAACTCACCAGGTGAATTTCTCTATTTTATTAATAGGATTGATAAATAGTGTAAAACTCACCAGGGAATTTTCTCTATTTTATTAATAGGATATGAATAGTGTAAAACTCACCCAGGGAATTTCTCTATTTTATTAATAGGATATGAAAATAGTGTAAAACTCACCCAGGGGAATTTTCTCTTATTAATAGGATATGATAAATAGTGTAAAACTCACCCAGGGGAATTTTCTCTATTTTATTAATAGGATATGATAAATAGTGTAAAACTCACCCAGGGGAATTTCTCTATTTTATTAATAGGATATGATAAATAGTGAAAAACTCACCCAGGGGAATTTTCTCTATTATTAATAGGATTGATAAAATAGTGTAAAAACTCACCCAGGGGAATTTTCTCTATTTTATTAATAGGATATGATAAATAGCGTAAAACTCACCCAGGTGAATTTTCTCTATTTTATTAATAGGATATGATAAATAGCGTAAAACTCACCCAGGGGAATTTTCTCTATTTTATTAATAGGATATGATAAATAGTGTAAAACTCACCCAGGAACTTTCTCTATTTATTAATAGGATATGATTAAATAGTGTAAAACTCACCAGGGGAATTTTCTCTATTTATTAATAGGATATGATAAATAGGTAAAAAATCACCCAGGGGAATTTTCTCTATTTTTTAATAGGAATGAAATAGGTAAAACTCACCCAGGGGAATTTTCTCTATTTATTAATAGGATATGATAAATAAGTGTAAAACTCACCCAGGGGAATTCTCTATTTATTATAGGATATGATAAATAGTGTAAAACTCACCCGGGGAATTTTCTCTATTTTATTAATAGGATATGTAAAATAGTGTAAAACTCACCCAGGGGAATTTTCTCTATTTTATTAATAGGATATGATAAATAGTGTAAAACTCACCAGGGGAATTTCTCTATTTTATTAATAGGATATGATAAATAGTGTAAAACTCCCAGGTAATTTCTCTATTTATAATAGGATATGATAAATAGTGTAAAACTCACCAGGGGAATTTTCTCTTTTTATTAATAAGAATATGATAAATAGTGTAAAACTCACCCAGGGAATTTTTCTCTATTTTATTAATAGGATATGATAAATAGTGTAAAACTCCCAGGGAATTTTCATTTTATTAAAAGGATATGATAAATAGTGTAAAACTCACAGGGAATTTTCTCTATTTATTAATAGGATAGATAAATAGTGTAAAACTCACCCAGGGGAATTTCTTCTATTTTATTAATAGGATGTGATAAATAGTGTAAAACTCACCCAGGGGAATTACTCTATTTTATTAATGGATATGATAAATAGTTTAAAACTCACCCAGGTGAATTTTTCTCTATTTTATTAATAGGGTGATAAATAGCGTAAAACTCACCCAGGGGAATTTTCTCTATTTTATTAAGGATATGATAAATAGCGTAAAACTCACCAGGTGAATTTTCTCTTTTTTATTAATAGGATATGATAAATAGCGTAAAACTCACCCAGGGGAATTTTCTCTATTTATTAATAGGATATGATAAATAGATAAAACTCACCCAGGGGAATTTTCTCTATTTTATTATAGGATATGATAAATAGCTGTAAAACTCACCCAGGGGAATTTTCTATATTTTAATAGGTATGATAAATAGCGTAAAACCACCCATGAATTTCTCTATTTATTAATAGGATATGATAAATAGCGTAAACTCACCCAGGGAATTTCTCTATTTTATTAATAGGATATGATAAATAGATAAAACTCACCCAGGGGAATTTTCTCTATTTTATAATAGGATATGATAAATAGAGTGTAAAACTCACCCAGGGGAATTACTCTATTTTATTAAGAGGATATGATAAATAGCGTAAAACTCACCCGGGGAATTACTCTATTTTATTAATAGGATATGAATAATAGGTAAAACTCACCAGGGGAATTTTCTATTTATTAATAGGAATTGATAAATAGTGTAAAACCCACCAGGGGAATTTTCTCTATTTTATTAATAGGATATGTAAATAGTGTAAAACTCACCCAGGGAATTTACTCTATTTTTAATAGGATATGATAAATAGTGTAAAACTCACCCCAGGTGAATTTTCTCTATTTATTAATGGATATGATAAATAGGGTAAAACTACAGGGAATTTTCTCTATTATTAATAGAATTGATAATAGTGTAAAACTCACCCAGGTGAATTTTCTCTATTTTATTTAATAGGATATGATAAATAGTGTAAAACTCACCCAGGGGAATTCCTCTTTTATTAAAAGGATATGATAATAGTGGAAAACTCACCCAGGGAATTTTCTCTATTTTATTAATAGGATGTGATAAATAGTGTAAAACTCACCCAGGGGAATTTTTCTCATTTATAATAGGATGTGATAAATAAGTGTAAAACTCACCCATGGGAATTTTCTCTATTTTATTAATAGGATATGATAAATAGGGTAAAACTCACCCAGGTGAATTTTCTCTATTTTATTAATAGGATATGATAATAGTGTAAAAACTCACCCAGGTGAATTCTCTCTATTTTATTATAGGATATGATAAATAGTGTAAAACTCACCCATGGGAATTTTCTCTATTTTATTAATAGGATATGATAAATAGTGTAAAACTACCCAGGGAATTTCTCTATTTTATTAATAGGATATGATAAATAGCGTTAAAACTCACCCAGGGAATTTTCTCTATTTATTAATAGGATATGATAAAAGGTAAAACTCACCCAGGTGAATTTCTCTATTTTTTATATAGGATATGATAATAGTGTAAAACTCACCCAGGTGAATTTCTCTATTTTATTAATAGGAAGATAAATAGTGTAAAACTCACCCAGGGGAATTTACTCTATTTTATTAATAGGATATGATAAATAGGTAAAACTCACCCAGGGGAATTTACTCTATTTTATAATAGGATATGATAAATAGGTAAAACTCACCCAGGGGAATTTTCTCTATTTTTATTAATGGATATGATAAATAGGTAAAACTCACCAGGGGAATTTCTCTATTTTATAATAGGATATGATAAATAGGTTAAAACTCACCCTGGGGAATTACTCTATTTTATTAATAGGATATGATAAATAGCGTAAAACTCACCTGGGGAATTTTCTCTATTTATAATAGGATATGATAAATAGTGTAAAACTCACCCCAGGGAATTTCTCTATTTTATTAATAGGATATGATAAATAGTGTAAAACTCACCAGGGGAATTTACTCTATTTTATTTAATAGGATATGATAAATAGTGTAAACTCACCCAGGTGAATTTTCTCTATGTTATTAATAGGATATGATAAATAGTGTAAAACTCACCCAGGGGAATTTTCTCTATTTTATTATGAATATGATAAATAGTGTAAACTCACCCAGGGAATTTTTCTCTATTATTAATAGGATATGATAAATAGTGTAAAACTCACCCAGGGGAATTTCCTATTTTTATAAAGGATATAGATAAATAGTGTAAAACTACCCAGGGCGAATTTCTCTATTTTATTATAGGATGTGATAAATAGTGTTAAACTCACCCAGGGGAATTTCTCTATTTTATAATAGGATGTGATAAATAGTGTAAAACTCACCCAGGGAATTTTCTCTATTTTATTAATAGGATATGATAAATAGTGTAAAAACTCACCCAGGTGAATTTTCTCTATTATTAATAGGATATGATAAATAGTGTTAAAACTCACCCAGGGAATTTTCTATTTTATTAATAGGATATGATAAATAGTGTAAAACTCACCCATGGGAATTTTCCTATTTTATTAATAGGATATGATAAATAGTGTAAAACTCACCCAGGTGAATTTTCTCTATTTATTAATAGGATATGATAAATAGGGAAACTCACCCAGGTGAATTTTCTCTATTTTATAATAGGATATGATAAATAGGTGTAAAAACTCACCCAGGTGATTTTCTCTATTTTATAATAGGATATGATAAATAGTGTAAAACCACCCAGGTGAATTTTCTCTATTTTATTAATAGGATATGATAAATAGTGTAAAACTCACCCAGGGGAATTCTCTATTTATTAATAGGATGATGATAAATAGTGTAAACTCACCCAGGGAATTTTCTCTATTATTAATAGGATATGATAAATAGTGTAAACTCACCCAGGGGAATTTCTCTATTTTATTAATAGGATATGATAAATAGTGTAAAACTCACCCAGGGGAATTTACTCTATTTATAATAGGTATGATAAATAGTGTTAAAACTCACCCAGGGGAATTTTCTCTATTTTATTAATAGGATATGATAAATAGTGTAAAACTCACCCAGGGAATTTTCTTATTTTATTAATAGGATATGATAAAATAGTGTAAAACTCACCCAGGGGAATTTCTCTATTTTATTAAAGGATATGATAAAAAGTGTAAAACTCACCCAGGGGAATTTCACTATTTATTAATAGGATATGATAAATAGTGTAAAACTCACCAGGCGAAATTTCTTATTTTATAATAGGATATGATAAATAGTGTAAAACTCACCCAGGCGAATTTTTCTCTATTTTATTAATAGGATATGATAAATAGTGTAAAACTCACCCAGGGGAATTTTCTCTATTTTATTAATGGATATGATAAATAGGTAACACTCACCCAGGGGAATTTTCTCTATTTTATTAATAGGATATTGATAAATAGTGTAAAACTCACCCAGGTGAGTGATTTTCTATTTATTAATAGGATATGAATAGTGTAAAACTCACCAGGGAATTTCTCTATTTTATTAATAGGATATGATAAATAGTGTAAAACTCACCCAGGGGAAATCTCTATTTTATTAATAGGATATGATAAATAGTGTTAAACTCACCAGGCGAATTTTCTCTATTTATTAATAGGATTGATAAAAGTGTAAACTCACCCAGGCGAATTTTCTCTTTTTATTAATAGGATATGATAAATAGCGTAAAACTCACCCAGGGGAATTTCTCTATTTTATTAATAGGATATGATAAATAGCGTAAAAACTCACCCAGGGGAATTGTCTCTATTTTATTAAAGGATATGATAAATAGCGTAAAACTCACCCAGGGGAATTTTCTCTATTTTATTAATAGGATATGATAAATAGCGTAAAACTCACCCAGGGGAATTTTCTCTATTTTATTAATAGGATATGATAAATAGCGTAAAACTCACCCAGGTGAATTTTCTCTATTTTATTAATAGGATATGATAAATAGCGTAAAACTCACCCAGGGGAATTGTCTCTATTTTATTAATAGGATATGATAAATAGCGTAAAAACTCACCCAGGGGAATTTTCTCTATTTTTAATAGGATATGATAAATAGTGTAATACTCACCCAGGTGAATGTCTCTATTTATAATAGGATATGATAAATAGTGTAAAACTCACCCAGGTGAATTTTTCACTATTTATTAATAGGATATAAATAATAGTGTAAAACTCACCCAGGGGAATTTTCTCTTATTTTATTAATAGGATATGATAAATAGTGTAAAACTCACCCAGGGAAATTTCCTATTTATTAATAGGATATGAAAATAGTGTAAAAACTCACCCAGGGGAATTTTCTCTATTTTATTAATAGGATATGATAAATAGTGTAAAACAGTAGTGGTAGTAGTAGTGGTAGCAGTAGTAGTAGTAGTAGTAGTAGTAGAGTAGTAGTAGTAGAAGTAGTAGTAGTAGTAGCAGCAGCAGCAGCAGTAGTAGTAGTAGTAGTAGTAGAAGAGTAGTAGTAGTAGTAGTTGTAGTAGAAGAGTAGTAGTAGTAGTAGTAGTAGTCGTAGTAATAGTAGTAGTACTAGAAATAGTAGTAGTAGTTGTTGTTGTTGTAGAGTAGTAGTTGTAGTAGTAGCATATAACATCAAGGTGTCAGGGACCTCCATATAACAGCCAGGTGTCAGGGACCTCCATATAACATCAAGGTGTCAGGAACTTCCATATAACAGCAAGACCTCCATATAACATCAAGGTGTCAGGAACTTCCATATAACAGCAAGGTGTCAGGGACCTCCATATAACATCAAGGTGTCAGGGACCTCCATATAACAGCAAGGGGTCAGGGACCTCCATATAACATCAAGGTGTCAGGGACCTCCATATAACATCAAGGTGTCAGGGACCTACATATAACATCAAGGTGTCAGGGACCTCCATATAACAGCCAGGTGTCACAAATTATTATGTAGTTTGTGCTGCACTGAGGGATTTCCATTAAACACACATAATGAAGCCGACAACCCGTTGCAATTGGTTGTGGATTGCCTTGTCACCTCTAATTCATTTCAATTTAAAACAACCGTTCAGGAAGCCCCAACAACTGTTTTAATACATAAAAGTAATATATTTTAGAGATTGGACCTGAATCCAAACCCAAACTGATTTGGGTTTAACGCTTTGCCGGAACTGGGGCTTTGCAGATTTCTGACTTTTCATTTCATAAATTCCTAGAGCTGGGGATCCGGGTCCCACACGAACGCAGCTCCAACACGGAACCCCTCAGTTCCAAAATTCCAAAAGATCCTTCCGAATCCGATTTAATCCTCCGGATTTCGTGACTTCGGAACAAAATTTTTTGTGCTGCCGATTTTCTAATGTTGGAGCTAGTTTTTGATAATTTTCGAAAATAGCCTTGAACATTAGCAAAATCTTCAAAAATATGAATCGGAAACTCGAAAGGGGTCTCCGATCGTTCAAAGATATTTTTGAAAATTATCGAAATATCTCCTTTTTTGTGTTTTATTTTTATACAAATTTCGAAAATCTGTCGAAAATTTGTTTCGTTTTTCGGATCTCATGATTTTCCCGAGATCCCGTAATCCAAAAACGGAAATAAACTTTTGGCCCTCTCTATAATTCCTAATTCCTAGAAATTTCTAAAATTTTCAAAATTACGACTACACAGAATGCTAAAACAGGAACGCATGAAATCTGCGAATATGCACGCAGCACAGATTCGGAGTTTCAGCCATCTCTAATAATAATTATAAAATATTAATAAAAAATTTAAAAGGAAACCTAATCAACCAAAAAAAGAACTATGTGCCCCGCTTATTCTCACCCCCCTGTGATAATCTTACGCTACGGGGACCTGGAACTTACCTTACCAGCCACTCCACTCGCGCCGCTCAGTCACTGCACACTGTTTCTCAGTTCCTCTTCCCCGAATCGCGCCCCCTATCTTTTGTAATTGTCCGCGCTTGTGCCTAAGATAGTGCGCGTGGGGTCGGGACAGAGCGGCTAGCACATAGTTTTTTTTTTTATAAAACTTGAGTTTAGTGTTCCTTTAAATGACATTGCAAAGATAGAATAAACTGAATTGGAACTTTAATTTTATTGTTAAAGGGTAACTGTGGTCTCAAATTCTTCCAACTGTATAATTCTACAAAAAGCTTCCATCATACCTTCAAAAATAAAACCTAAAAATCACATCTCAGATAAAATTGTGAGAAGTTTATTGCGGCAAAAGTTCACAATGTACCTTCCTGGTTGAACTCTTACGGTTTTTAGCCACGTGAACCAGCTTGTCCGCATTAAAAGGCCCCCTTCCCTTCTCAAACGGTCAATTGGTTTCCTCAGGTCCTTCCTGATTTCCTCAGCAATACGTCTTAACCGAGCATGCTCCCCTCAGCTGGGGGAAAAGGGCCGGCAGAGGTTCAGGTGATGTCACCACCTAGCGAAGCAGGAAGTTTGAACTTCACCCCAATGTAATTTCGCACAGGCTCCAGCGCGAGATGTGATTGTTGGCTCAGTGTAAAGGAAATACTGCAGGCTTTCATTTAACCCTAACTTGTTTTGAAACCACAGTTCCCCTTAAATATGTTTTTGGAAGGTTTGGGGTGGACCTACAAAACCATTTGAATGGACACAAATTACAAGAGACCTCTGCCCCTCACCTACATCTTAAATTTACAAGGTTGAGACACAGGAATTTGGCTTTAATTCCTTTTAATGTCTGTGTATACAAACATTATATTTGAAAAAACCTTTTTACTGTAACGACAAATGATCTGGCCGCGTAATTCTTAATTTCCTTCTTACTCGTAATCTAAATATTAATAATAACAAAATGCCTTTTGGCTTTAATGTGCAATTTTCCAATGCAGTTTTAAGAGTAGAAATGAAACCCAGGTCCCATCCGTCACGGAACCCCCTTGGTTTTCATAAATCCAAATGTTCGCATCTGATCCGGATGCATTTCGCCGATTTCGGGACTTTAGAGCCTATTTTTCCTATAATTAACTGACCATTTGAGGAAATAGCCTTAAACTTTTCGATAATCCTATAAAATAAACGCTCCGGAAACTCGATATTAGTTTCCTATCGTATTTTAGAGGATTTATCAAATTTCAGGCTCTTTCTAAAAATAGCCTCGAACGTTTGATTATTATAATACCGAAAGTATGTTTCTTTTTGGATTTTCGGGATTTTCCCGAGATCCGTAAATCCGAAATACGTAAGAAACTTGCCGTTTTGTCTAGCTCTATTTAAGAGATTTGCATATCGAGGTTCATTTCACAACCAGTTGCATATTGGACCTGAAGAAGGGAAACACCTAAAAAGTTGTGCCACTGTGTCCCACCAATAATTGGATATAGCCCTGTTACAAAAAGTACACACGTGCAAAGGAGCCTAAAGAAAGATGGCAATTTTAAAATCTAATCTCTTTATATATTAAAAAAAACCAAACCTGGAGACATCAAACCCCATCCAATTGTACGAGAATAACATTGAGCATTGACACATCCCTGGAAAAGAAACCAGAACAGTCACTTGATTTTGCAGGTCTTCCATTTTGTTTTTTTTTTTTATTGCTTCACCACTGCACCGGAAATCATCACAAATTTCAATTTGCTTATTTAATGCTGCCTCCTAACTGAGCTGTCCGCCATACAGTGATTAAGGTTGATCATAGCTTTCTTATAGCTGGTGGGTGCCTGTGTGGAATGACTTGAACCTATCTAATGTATAGCTGTGTATCTTCACTACTTGGAATATAACAAATCTCCCTCGGTGCCAATGATAAATAATTCTTGCCATGGGATGGCTAGGAAAGTCGGCTCCGTTTCAGGACACTGTGTGGACAATTGGTCAGGTTGGGGTGTCAGTTTGAAACATTTTGGGCTGTGGTGGTCATACTTTGTTTGCTTGGTGTGTGATAATATTTTGGTGGGAGTTTGGCTCCGGGGGTTTTATGCTATTTAGCAGTTGGGCACTGTTAATCTATATTGTCTGGTTTTTGTGGGCTGTTATTGGGGTGGCGTGCCCTGGCTGTCCCACTGTTGAAACTGTCAACTGAACTTTTGCTAATCGGTGGTTTTTCTTTATTAGGGCTGAAATAATGTGTCGTCCTCTAGGGTAAACTTGCCTCTTACGGGGAGCATGAGTGGATCTTTGTGGCCCTGGTTAATGATTCGTTAAATTTGGACTAATGATGTAACTTCACATCTGACCAAAAGATTACATTTTCGATCTTATTTGTTTATTTTTGAATCATTTCCATTATATTTATCTTGGAACTCTGTAACTGGTGGCTTTCTCTGCCTACATTATAACACCTTCCTGTATTGGGCTTGTCTGGAGATCCTTACTGCTGCCAGTTCTTGACAGATGAAGGCTAGTCGAGTACATTTCGTCTCAGCTGTGGAGTTCCACCCGATGGGCCAGCCATGTGACAAAGCTGCAGACAATGTCTTACTAATGTCCCGTACATTTGATAATATTCTTCCACTGAATGGCCTGACCAGGAACAAATTCAAATTTCTAATCATGTTTGGAAATAATATACTGGTCGTGCTTGATTTCAAGCTCCCTGAGATAGGCCAGGCCATGATTTTTTCCTTGGAAATTCCAAGCTGCAAGCTGCTGTTTAAAGACATGTTGCTATCCCTAGATCCTATGAACACATATATTGTGTCCTCCAATGTTTTAAGTTTTTAAATGTATGCATTCTAGTTATGCCCTTAGCTGGTGGAGCATGGTAAAGGGGGGGATACATTGTTGGTAGGGTCCTGTTTCTTCTCTATATCCATAGGTATTGTTGGGTTTAGCAATAGGTCTCACTTGATGTTCTTCACCAAATATTACTAAGAACTATGTGAGATCAATGGTATCATGACAGTGGCTTCAAAATTTTACTATCATATATCGCCTTGAATAAAGTCGAACTGAGTATCTATTTTTCCCTAAAAACAATCAAAACGATTGACTAAGTTTTGATTGATAAGCCGGGGTAGAAATACCCCCAATATATCAGCCAATATACAGTATAGGTTAAGCCAGTACAGAACAATTCTTGGAACTTCAGATGAGTGGCAATGTTCAACAAACTTAATTACCATGGCCCATGCCCCTGCCACGCTCTAAGACATATACCCCCCCAAAGAAACTTTTAAAACTACTGGTATCATTCTTACCAGCACCTCTGACAATTTTGTTAACAAGATCTAAAGCACATTATATTCGTTGAGTGCCTGTAATAAAGATAGTGGGTTAAAGCATTCAGGAAGACTGCAAGCAGTTCTCATCACGCTTCTTAGACAAATGATTTGGGAGGTAGAATATACTGATTCTACCTCCCTGCCCCAGGTACTTTTCATTTTAAACTGTTTTTTTTTTAAAAATGTATCTGCACACCGTTCTCCTTAAAGGTATGTCCCCCCCCCCTTTACCTTACATCTCTGCTCCTTTTGGCTCTCCTGCAGTGCCTGTCCAAAGTCCAGAAAGTGGAGAGTAGGAGCCTGTCTTGTGTGTAAGGTTTCTCCTCTCTGTATCCTCCCAGGAGGTAGCTTGACAGTGATGTGTAGCCGAATCCCCCCCCCTCCCGTCCAGATCCATCATGCTGCCCTTTTAGTGTAGCGTGCAACCCTTTTGCCTGTAATGTAATCCCCCCTCCCCAACGCTAACAGCAAGGGAATAGCCAGGAGTTTAAAATTGACTGATTTTTCAAACGGATTGAGAAATTTTATGACTAACTAGGTAATGCAGAAGATAAACGAAGAATTTTAAAATATGTTTTTTTCACTGAACTTTCCCTGGGGACACACTCTTTAATACCTCACCCCTTAACACAACCACTTCATGCTTGATAATGGGGTACTACAGAGATCTTGTGTTGAAATTTATGAACTACCCACAAAAACTATTGAATATTTTAATATTAATTGGGGTTGGTTCCCCGTGATATTTTAAGGGGCAAACATCCTTTTTTTTATCTCAGCTCCGATACTCTTTGTTGGCCCATTTGAAAGTTCCTAACCTTGGGTATTTCCATGGAGCTTTGTGGACAATATTATTGACTTTACACAAACGACGCTGCAAAATAAATTGCTAACAGTGGGGGAATCAAAGGGGAAGGAGTTCTTCAGGTGTGGTATCTCAGTGCAAATGGCAGCCATTCATGGAATGATAAAAAAATAAAAAAGACAAAGATTATAAGTTATTGGACACTAAAGTGGATGAATTAGGTAAACAATTCTATTGTTAACCATGGTTTACTTGTCAAATTTGCAACTGTCCAATTCAATTACAACATGATCAAATAGAAACACGCTGACTTCTTAACCGAACTGTATTTTATAATTGAAGTAAGTAACGCCCCTTTTTTTCTCGTATTCCTCGGTTTTACTGTGTGTTAATCTATTGGTGGTTGTACCATAACTGGTAGTAAACTTTTGGACCCCACTCCATGCAAGGCTTGGTCAAAGGGGGGGGCTCTTGGTTTAATCTCTACTTATTCTTCTATAGGTTTCCTTCCATTACAATCCAATTTATATATTTAAAAATCAAAATGAAATTGCATTATCTATAATTTTTATATAGTGTGATAATGAATAACAACTAATATACAACTCATTTCCGGAAACATTTTTTTATGAGAATTAAAATCTAGACAGTAACCTGTGCAGAAGAATAAGAAGTTCTCCCATGAGTATCAATCCTGCCTTCTTATTTATTTTTCTTTGTTCTGTGGTTTGGTTCCCTTCCTTGCTGGGGAAGAGCAGGTCATTTCGGAACTTTTGTCTTTAGATTGTGGGGGACAACAGATTTACACCGGAGAAAACCCCGCACAAACACTGGAACAACAACTCCCTGCACGTGTGTCCAAGGAGGACATTATGCAGACATTATGCAGTTGAAATCTTTTTATCCTTGAAACAAATTTTGGGGTCTCAGGGACTACATAAAAAATGATTATCTTTCTTTCTTTTCTTCATCACGAGGGCAGATCTGTATAAAACTCTGTCTTTATCTCCTGAAGACCCCCCTAAGCGCCTCTTTAAGGACAGAAGGGTCCCCCCGACCCTGGATTTAGAAACAACGGAGTAGTACCCGTAAAGTCCGATGTCAGATCTAGAAAATATAATTGCTGTTGAGATTTTTCTTCTTGCATTTTTGACATGTAATAACCTTGACATCAAGTTCTTGCGACTGACCAACAATGGACATTTCTGCAACAGTGCTTCTTTTAGTTTAGGGCTACTAGGTATCCAGGAGGAACCGACTGTTACTGGGGTATATGAAAACTGCAAAATGATACACCCAACCAGTACGCAACATTGGCCTGGTCATAACAAAACATTAAAAACCCATACAAACATGGTCCATAAAGGAATATAATAACATAGAAGGTGGGTCATCATCCACACAGCACTTCCGGTGAGCTACCAGAATTGTTAGATTTCCCCCGTTCTTCTCCATTCTCCTACTGTGCAAATAAAGTGACCTTACGTAGACATGGTGTAACCTATCATAGTAATAGGGGTTATATCAAACAGAAAAAAGACAATGCTCATAAAACTAAAGTTCATTCCACTTGCACTGAATGTTGTATTTGCTGATAGACAAGGAGGTTGTTGAATAGTGGTCTTTGAATAAGGACAGAAGGTTAAACCATTACGAAAAGTAAAGCCCTAAAGATATCCCTTCTGAAAATAAACAGAACCAAGGAATATGGTGCTGATCTTCAATCTTAATTCGAACAAGGAGACTCCGAGCTGAAGTTTTAATTTGATGAAGTAGAAGACACAAAGACATGCAGTGAGCAAGAAGAGGGAGACATATCGTACAGGTAAAGGCTAAAATCATACAGTTGGTGTAAAAGTCATCATATATAAAGTCCAAATTAAGTTGACCAAGAACAAGCACAAGCAAAAAATTATTCCGACAGCTCCATTGCAATTATTATTTTATCAATATTACTCATTTTTCTCTTTTTAATAGTCATGAAGAAGTGTAAAGACAATATGGACGCATTGTTTATGGATCCGACCCGGTGTTTTCCAAGATGGTACCCACTATGACATACAAAGAAAATCAGGTTGCTTTCCTGTAATCACTCATCATGTGTTTCTAGTAACACAGTTCAAATGAAATTATTCTGAAATTTCTCCCAAAGAATCAATCTGATGCGATGCCCAGTCAACAAATGATGTATCACAATTTACACTGAGCTCTGTAGTATAGTTCAGCATCAGCAGCACAGAAGTAGTAGTAGTAGTCGTAAGTATAGTAATAGCAAGTAGTAGTAGTATGTGATTGTTCTTCGATCTGTGATACTTCACATACAGGTTGTCATTCTTTGTTCTGTAGGTAGTAATGGTGGTGGTCGTAGTGGTAGTAGTAGTGGTAGCAGTAGGAGTATAGTAGTAGTAGTAAGTAGATAGTACGTTAGTGAGAAGTGTAGTAGGTAGTACAGCAGCAGCATCAGTATTAGTAGTAGTAGTAAGTAGTAGTAGAAGAGTATAGTAGTAGTAGTTTGTAGTCGAAAGTAAGTAGTAGTAAGTAGTAGTCGTCGTAATAGTAGTAGTACTAGTAATAGAGTAGTAGTAGTTTTTGTTGTTTTGTTCTTTGTTGCGAGTCGTAGTTGTCGTCGTAGTCGTTGTCGCGTCGTCGTCGTCGTCGTTCGTCCGCGTCGTCGTAGTCGTCTCGTCATGGTAGTCGTACGTGGTCGCCGTCGTAGTCCGTCTTCGTCGTCGTCAGTCGCGTCGTCGTCGTCGCCGTCTCGTCGTCTTCGTCTAGTAGTCGTCGTCTTCCGTTCGTACGTCGTCGTGGTCGTCTTCGTGGTCGCCGTCGTCGTCAGTCTCGTCGTCGCGTCGTAGTATTCGCCGTCTTCTCGTCCGGTCGCAGCCGCCTCCGTCGTCGTCGTAGTCTCGTCGTCTCGCAGCGTTCGTAGTCTCGCGTTGTCGTCGCCAGAGTCGTAGTATTAGTAGTAGTAGGTCGTAGTAATAGGAGTAGTACTAGTATAGTAGTGTAGTAGTTGTTGTTGTTGTTAGAGTAGTAGTTGTAGTAGTAGTAGTTTGTAGAGTAGTAGTAGTCTAGTCGTAGTAGTAGTAGTCGTAGTTTAGTAGAAGAGTAGTAGTAGTAGTAGTTGTAGTAGAAGATAAGTAGTAAGTAGTGTAGTGTAGGCCGTAGTACTAGTAGTAGTACTAAGTATAAGTAAGTAGTAGTTAGTTGTTTGTTTTTGTTTGTTGTTGTAGAAGTAAGTAGTTTGGAGTAGTATAGTTGTAGCGTCGTAGTAGATTAGTCGTCTTAGTAGTCTCGTCCGTGTCAGTCGCCTCGTCGTAGTCGTCTACTTTGTCTACAGCGTCGTCGTAGTATTAGTCAGTAGTCGTCGTCTAGTTCGTCGTATGTCCTAGTCCGTCGTCGTTCGTTGTTGTTGTTTGTTGTTGTCGCGTCGTCGTTTGTCGTAGTGTATTGTCGGTCGTCGTCGTCGATCGTCGTCGTCTCGTCGTCGTCCGTAGTCGTCTCCTCGTCGTCGTGTCTTAGTCGTCGTCGTCCTCCCCCCTCCGGTTGTCCTGTTTTCCTCGTCCCTTTCCGACCGCCTGGCTTTTTCTTGTCGTCGCTATCCCCGTGCCCCGCCTCCTCCTCGTTTTCCCCCCGGTCCCCCCCTCTTTTTTTCGGCACCCCCCGCCCCCCTGTCCCCGCCCCTTGCCCTGTTCTTGTCCACCCTGTTTCTTCGTCGCTCCTCCCCCCCGTCCCTGCCGCCTTTCCTTTTCTTTCTTCCTTTTGTAGCTTTGGCCGACGACCCCCTCACGCTGTTCTCCCTTACGCCCCTGCCCTGATTTTTGTAATCTTCAAAATTAATCCATTATACATTCAAAACACAAGTTACGGCTACGGACATACTCTGCTGGGAGTGAATATGCCACCATAGGTTTTCCTTTCTTTCATGATGAAATGTTGTAGCTAAACTATGTTTCTATACTGTAGATTTTACTTTACATATTATAATGTATCTGCAGTCACTGAATTCTAATATCTCTAAATGAAGACACAGCCTATCATGTGATAGAGAATCGAATATTGGGGGTTACCTGGATAACATTAAAACTGATCAGGAACAGCCACTGCTCCTGCTGCGTCTGAAATGGATTCTGACTTCTAGCAACCATAAAAACATAATATACCAGATTCAGGCATTTTGAACAGATTTGAATATATGTTAATAAAGTTCTATAAAGTCAGAACAAAGACGCAGACTCACTGCATTTGCATTGATCTCCTCTTCAGTATCAATTTTCGAGTCTATCATTTAGCCTTTCTCTCTTCACCATTACAGTCTCCAGCACTAAACTGTGAGGCAATCACCCAGGGTTTTTAAATTAGTGCTGGAAACAACAACTCCACAAAAAACTAAAACACGTCAATCCACCTGCCCTGCCACTACCCTCACTCCAGATCTTGGTCATGGAAATACCCCAAACACAAGCGGAGCAGGCATACTCAGGAGATGACCTACAGGTCACCTACTTGGGGTTTAGGTAGTCCCTTTCGGTATTTGAAGTCTGATGGGATTAACGGTGTTCATTTAACAAGTTATCCCAGTGCACATTTATATTAATAATATTATATCAAGTCCTTCCTGACTCCAAGTGGCAATAAGAAATATCCCTGGATCAACTCTACTTTATGTACATATATATCTAAAAGGACCCCATTCACCCATTCACGTCATCACCCCCCCCCCTAAAATGAACACGTACATAGTTAAAAGTTTCCACCTCATCATCAGCTCTACAACGTTTAGATGCCAGAAGGAGGCAGCGAAGGAAATAAACATCCAGTCTTGCGTGATGTCATCTGTTACATCCCGTGACTGACAACTGGAAAACAGGAAGCAGAAACAGGGTAACAGGACATTGGCAGCATTTCAGGTTAGACTTACAGTCTCTCAGATTTCCTATTGCCGTTTGTGGGGTCGCGGGCGTTTTCCTATACACACTTTCTAATTGAGTTGGAATTTGCTCCCTAAACCACAGCATAGTGAATAAATGTTTAGAAGCAAAAAATGCTACAGTCAGGAGAAAAGACTTTATCTAAACTATTTACTTTGCCTTTGTGGAAGCTCTCCTGTCTCCCCTGGTGGCCTCATGTCCCTACTGAAGCTTCTTATTTGAGGTACATACTGATTCTTGGCAGAACCACCAGAACGAGAGGGAGCCAGCTGGGGGGAGACAAGAGCCCGCAGAGTGACGACAGAGAGCTGTAGATCAGGTCAGTAAATACAGGCAGGTCCTCACAGCTTGTAATTGAATTGGGCGGTTGCAGCTAGGTTTTCCTACCATCCTACGATTGTAGAATCCATTTTTTTAAATTGTTTTTAATCCTTAAAATGTTTCTGTTTCTCATTTGCAACTATATAGAATTTAAAAGGGTTTTAGAAAATTTGGAAATGATCATAATTAAAAAAACAGGAGATTCAATAAAAGTTCTTCAGGGGGATTCATAAAATTTTTTCTTATCTCTTATCGTTAAAAATGTGCTGTTAACATGTGCCCACCCAAGAGATCTTAGTTAACATTTGAAAAGCTAACATGTTGATTGGTTGGGGCAAAATTAGGCACAATTTACAATAAGAACTTTTATTGAATCTCCCTGAAATCTTTTTTTTCCCCACTGGCACCAAGATAGAAATTGGGATTTGGTCAGGTTTATATCAATAATGGGAAAAATGGAACAAATATTACTCAAACCCATAACTGTTTAAATACAGTAATATCTTTATAACGGCATAGACCATCCTGGAAACAGAAAGCAATGTTTAGTTCTTTATGAGGCACCCACAAACTGCTGAATAATTTCCATTTACTGCTGCATTTCACGCTACCCTCCCGCCCCATGCAAGTGGTCAATATTGTGCATTTTATTCTAATTAGAGATGTCCGAACTTCGCAAAATCTGGTCCGCTCGAGGTCCCAGTAACACCTGTTACAAATCGAAAATACGCGGATTCTTCGAAATACGAAATCTGCGATTTCTCGTATTTTCCCGTATTACTGTATCATGTGATGCAACAATCTTCGCCTGCATACTCGTATAGAATTCATTTTGAAATTCATACACGTTTGATACATTCTCATTGTACTCTAAACAACTTTAACTCTTAGCTATGGGGACAAAGGAATTTCTTTCCTAGCTGGTTCTGCCTGCTTTCATCTGCTATTGTTTTTGAGACTGGTCAACTTTACAGATTAAGTCCTTATCTTGTTAAAAAAGAAATTCCGTCTCTAGGTTACCCCCGCTGTTACTGTATCAGTGCTGGCCTAAAAAAAAAAAAAAAAACCATTCATTTGGTACATAGATGGTATAACATCAACAGAATCCAACTGACATATCAGTTGTTGGATTTAAATTTTATAATTAATATCACTATATTACTTAATATTGCCTTTTTTATAATGATCTTATTTGGCTTTTTCGATAAACTACTGAAACAAGCAAAATACAAGCAAGAAAACCCCCCCCCCTTCCCCCTTTGGGGAATTTTTTGCCAATGCAAATGCGGACAATGTCTCAAGGTGTGGGCTATTCTCTAACACTTATTGCCATCGCCCTAACAAAGTTCAGTATTTTTGACCATGTGTGAAATAATTATTCTATTCTAGTTTGTTTATCAATGGCCGCACCCCTGTGCAGCTGTACTACTTATCCTAGGATTCCAAGCTACACTCTGGATGTACACACAAGAATTTTTGTCCCAACTGAGCATTCACTAATACGAGCTTTTGGGTGGAAAATAACGCCGTTCCGTGGGCAATATTGGCCATCGTGCAGTCACACACAGAACTATGGAATGAAATCGTTCGCTCACCCATACCCCGAGCGACGTCATTGGTGCCATTTAAAACAATGCTTTAATAGCTGTCTCGTGGGGGGGCCAAGGGATAAGTAACTCCAGTTAAATTTCAGGCTTTAGTCCACTGGAGTCGTTCTCTTCGCTTTTTTAAAATGGGAAATATGAATATTGCTTAGCTTTACCTGAATTATTTAGATGTATCGTAAGGTCCGATGTTTGTAAATTATTTCTTATTAAAGGGCGTTTTAAACAACAAAAACGTCCAATTGTCAATTACCTGCCCCCAACCCAAACTGAAATAGTCTCACATTCTTACCTGTAATTACTAACCAGATATTTATGGGTTATTATTGTCCCCATTCTGGCAGGTAGCTGGCTCTCCCTCCATGCAGTCACTCATGACCATCACCACAGCACAGCCAATGACTGATTGCTGTTTTCACAAACCTGCTGCCGTCCTCTTGCACATGCCTCAAGCTCTTTGAGCATAGGTAGGAGTCGAAACCTTTGACAGAAGGACTATAATTATCATTAACTATCTGGTTACAAATGCCCATAATTACCTGGGGAAAAGCAGTTGAGGTTGTGGGAAGACAACTGATAAGTTCCACAATTTTGTTTTAAAGGGTAGACTGCCTTTACGTTGCTAAAATTGTCTTGGAATGTGTGGCAATTCATTAATATAACGTTCTAAAATCTGCCCATGTTGCATCACGATTCTACTGAAATCAAATGATGAGGGTTTGGATCTACATTTTGTTTTATAAAACACTTTCTAGCAAATGTGGCTGAAAATACTGTCGTTCTTTTTGTCGTTGATATTATAACGCTAAGCAATTTCCTAAAACCCCAAACTCTACCATGGAAATGACTCGCAGATATATTCCAACTCTTGAGTGTTTTACAATTGCAATGCGATTTTACTAAACGATGCTCTTAGGTTGAGCCTTGTTTGTCAAACTAGAAATATAGAACTGTCGGTATAAAGAAAAATCCTTCAGTTTCTATACACTATTCCGTCCATGTTGGCCTTTCTTATTGTTTTATAATTTGAGAATGTATCCATTAATAAAAAAAATATTCCAATTTGTCCTATAGGTTTGTGTACATACTTAAAACGGTTTTCGTGAAAAATGAAATATAAATAAACATAAAGAATCCTGTTGTTGGCAGTAAGGCAATTCCCTTAAAACCTTAAAATGCAATTTTAACTAAACTGTAAAAACAAAAGTTTCCTGGGTCAGGAAGGTGGATTGATTAATCCTCCTCCTAATATTGTTTTCGTTGAGAAGCTAACAACACATACAGTTTTCCCTCTGCCGGTTTTAGTTTTAGTGTCCAGCCCTGTGCCTTCCTGTCTTAAAGATAAGTGCTGAAGTCAACTCAGCAAGCCTGCATAAGTTTTTTCTCTTCATGCTGCCATTCCGCAAAGAAATGTTATTTTGTGGTGGAAAGTCAATCCATCTCCCTGTCCCAGGTACTTTTTCATTTTAACTGTTTTAATAAAAACTTAAAAACTTCATACTCACTTTAGTTCGCCTTTAATTATCTGTCAATTTCCTTTCCCACTGATTTTTTCCTTCACCAATGTCTTGTTTCGTTTTTACTCAATTTTTCCAGTATAAGTTTTAATTGACCATTAAGTAATATAATTACACCGCACCGATATAGATATCATGAGTTGTCCAAGATGACACATTTTAAGGACCATTACAAAGCAGATTTCATGGGCATCTTTTCTGCAAATTTGCCTTGCACATCCCAGTATTAGGATGTTACTGTTTTCCCAAACATACACAGGATATGAAGTACGGAATATCATGTTAAGTCAAAGCTTCTTGGACACTAATTACTTGGAAATGATGTATTCCTCTCTGACCAGGGGATGGGAAGGCCTTACGTCTTCTGCTTTTCAGCAGCACTAGATGCCTCGAGTCTGAGCCCGTTTGGCACGAGACTCTTTGACGATCGGTGCAAACTCCCATACTTTAACACCAGGATTCAGCTCCTTTACCACTGTGCATGGAGTCTTCTCTTTTGAGCCTGGATTGTAGCAGGTCTAACAATGCTTAACGGAATCATGGTGAGGTACTCCTTCCATGCAGTTGTACAGCCTAGCTTCGCTTCCTTGTGCTTTTCCCCTTTCCCTGATCTGTTACTTCCTTTCTGTAGAATTAACTTTTTTACCCTGCCTTTCCTACTGCTAACCAACTTTCACCCACCACCAACCCTCTCCTCTTTGAATCTTATTCCTCTCCCCAGCCATGACCTTGCTCCCTCTGGTCACTCAACTTCTTTTTAGTGTCCTGCCAAAAATCCTTTTTGTGGCAAGAATTATGATAATTAATCTGAACGTCTAATCACGTGTGAGATTCCCTCTCAATATATCTTTGTTATCTTTTCTCAACCATAAAAATCTATAAGGAGATAATGTATGTTATATCTCACTAAACTAACTATCCTTAAAGGGGGATCTCCACTGGCACAATAATTTTTTGGCTATTCGTTTTAGTGAAGAACGGAGGTGAAGGATCTGTGTCTTACCTCCCATTCGTCAATAAACCTACAGAGAGGGTAACAAAGGAAGGAACTTCCCCCAATCTCTCGCTCCTCTTTCTTTCTATTTTCTATGAGCATCACACTTGCCAATTTTAATTAAGCTATTCTTCATAGAAACCATGGAAAACAATCTGCAGTATTCAGTAGACAAAACTTCAACTAGAAGTTTATTAAAAACCTTTTTAATGGTCATCTGACTGGCTTTATCAATTCAGAATAGCTGGTACATGATGATCTGTTGGCAATTCCAATACCTGTCGGAATCACTCCCAGGCATCAGGGACTGTTATATAACAGCCAGGGTCAACCTTAACCAGTGTAGGACCTCAATATACAGCCAGGTGTCAGGGGACCTCCCATTATAACATCAAGGTTGCAGGGACTCCATATAAGCCACAGGTGTCAGGGACCGTCCAAACCGACCAAACGAGATTCAAGGAGACGCACATAAAGAAGAACCCCGACTGCAGCTCCATAAACAGTAAGGTGTCAGGGACCTCCATATACAGCCAGGGGTCAGGAGGGACCTCCATATAACATAATGTGTCAGGGACCTCCATATAAACAGCAAGGTGTCAGGGACCTCCATATAACATCAAGGTGTCAGTGACCTCCATATAAACAGCCAGGTGGTCAGAGGGACCTCATCAACATCAAGGTTTGGTCAGGGACCCTCCATAATAACATCAAGGTGTCAGGACCGTTCCATATAACAGGCCAGGTGTGCAGGGACATCCATTATAAGCATCAAGGTGTCAGGAACTTCATATAACCAGGCAAGGTGTCAGGGACCTCCATATAACATCAAGCAGGCCCATAAGGGATCAGGGACCTCAGTACCTAATTAGATCAAACACAAGGTGTCAGGGACCCACATAATAACATCAAGGTGTCAGGGCTCCATATAACGCAGTAGGATCCAGTATCATACTGTAGAACTAAAAGCAATGGTCAGGGACTACCATATAACCTCAAGGTGTCCAGGGACCTCCACTATAATAGGGACCCATAAAAGCCAGTGTCCGTTTTGGAATTTTCGGTTTGTTATTGACCAAACCAATAAGGATCCAGATCTGTTACCCAACCTGACCCTGGGATACCATATATACGATTCCTGTGGGTGTTACCCAACCTGACCCTGGGATACCATATATACGATTCCTGTGGGAATGCTGGGAAGGCAGTGAAGAGCGTGTTCCAGATATTATCCGGTACCAGGGAACCGGTTCCTAATTACTCCTGTGTGGGAAACAGAAACATTGCTGGATTTATTGGGGATCTAGAAACATTGCTGGATTTATTGGGGATCTCACCTCCGAGAGAACAATCCCCATAGCCCAGATACTGACTCTCTATGGATATTCCCAGGTACTCACAGATTATTCCATAGTTTATTAAAATATCATATACTTTAATGTTCATGTGAGACAGGGAGGGAGACTTCTTTTTTGCAGCTTCACTGTTTTATTAGAAAATAGCACTGCATAATAAGTTCAGTGCAGTATATAACGGATAATGAGCCCATTACAGTGTAATATATATAAGTGTAATATACATTACAGTGTATATATATCTATAAGACAATAACACTGCATAATAAGTTCAGTGCTGTATATAACGGATAATGAGCCCATTACAGTGTAATATATATAAGTGTAATATACATTACGGTGTATATATATCAATAAGAAAATAGCACTGCATAATAAGTTCAGTGCAGTATATAACGGATAATGAGCCCGTTACAGTGTAATATATATAAGTGTAATATACATTACAGTGTATATATATCTATAAGAAAATAGCACTGCATAATAAGTTCAGTGCTGTATATAAGGGATAATGAGCCCATTACAGTGTAATATATATAAGTGTAATATACATTACGGTGTATATATATCTATAAGAAAATAACACTGCATAATAAGTTCAGTGCAGTATATAACGGATAATGAGCCCATTACAGTGTA
>CM033469.1:8067439-8250428 GCA_019447015.1 Hymenochirus boettgeri
CATGTTTCGTTTCGATACAAATACCTGGCAAAGCCCTCACTCACCTCATCCCAGCACTCACCCACTCATCACTAATTCTCCAACTTGCGTGGATGCAGCACGCTTAAAGAATTTTGCATGCTCATTCATTGCCTTAACTTAACAGAAAGTTAAGCAGGTTTCGTTTCGAAAAGGCAAAGCCCCACTCACTCACTCAATCAACTATTCCCAACTTGCCGTGGCTAATTCTCCAACTTGGCCGTTGAGGCCGACATCTTAAATTTGGTCAGGCTCATTCGTGCACCAACCTTACTTACAAAGTTTAAGCAGGTTTCCTCTTTCAAAAAAAGGCAAAGTCCCTCACTCACTCCTCACTCATCACTAATGCTCTAACTTGGCCGTGAGGCCGACGGCTTAACATTGGCAGGCTCATTCATTGCACCTTCCTTACACAGTTAAGCAGGTTTTTTTTCGAATCCTAATACAAGATTAAGCAGGGTGTTCGTTTTCGATACAACACAGGCAAAGGCCCTCAACTCACTCACCTCACTCACCCTCAATCACCCACTCATCACTACATTTCTCCAACTTGCCGTGGAGGCAGAACTGGCTTAAATTGGGCAGGCTCATTCATGCACTTTACGTACAAAAGTTAAGCAGTTTCGTTTCGAAAAGGCACAGCCCTCACATCACTCACTCATCACTAATTCTCCAACTTGCCCGTGGAGGCAGATGGCTTAAATTTGGGCAGGCTCATTCATTGCACCTTACTACAAAAGTTTAAGCAGGTTCGTTTCGACATTCCTCCTGTAACGGTGATTCTGACATTGCACCTGTAATGGTGAGTATCTGACATTGCACAGACTGGTTGGTCCGATTTCAACCAAATTTGGTATGCATATACTCCTTTACCAGTAAAAGGTTAACAAAATATTTTTTTAGGGTGAGGGTGAATGGGGGGGGGAATAGAATTTTGAACTCTTGCCCACTAACGGCTGGACCGATTTTTACCAAAAATTCAGGGTGTGTGCAGGGAATGGCTGAGGTGTAAGGGGAAGGGTTTGGAGGGTGGACATAGAGGAATAGTGGGGGGTATTAGGGGCGGACGGGGAGGGGTGGTGGGGGTTATTTTCACCAAAATTTCGTAGTTCAATAAAAAATATAATATTAAATTAGAGTTAATAAGTGTTGCATTATCGTAAAGATTATTGAATTGTCTTTCTTTAATATATCAAGTGCCGAGTGATTACAGCAATCTTGATACATTATTGCTTTCTTACTAAAAACGTTATTTCAATACATCTCCGCTGCGAAGTGCGGGTATTTTGCTAGTATATCTATAAGACAATAGCACTGCATAATAAGTTCAGTGCTGTATATAATGGATAATGAGTCCATTACAGTGTAATATATATATAAGTGTAATATACATTACAGTGTATATATATCTATAAGAAAATAGCACTGCGTAATAAGTTCAGTGCCATATATAACGGATAATGAGCCCATTACAGTGTAATATATATATATGAGTGTAATATACATTACAGTGTATATATATCTATAAGACAATAGCACTGCATAATAAGTTCAGTGCAGTATATAACTGATAATGAGCCCACTACAGTGTAATATATACTGTATGTGTAATATACATTACAGTGTATATATATATCTATAAGAAAATAGCACTGTGTAATAAGTTCAGTGCTGTATATAAGGGATAATGAGCCCATTACAGTGTAATATATATAAGTGTAATATACATTACAGTGTATATATATCTATAAGACAGTAGCACTGCATAATAAGTTCAGTGCCATATATAACAGATAATGAGCCCATTACAGTGTAATATATATATGAGTGTAATATACATTACGGTGTATATATATCTATAAGACAATAGCACTGCATAATAAGTTCAGTGCCATATATAACGGATAATGAGCCCATTACAGTGTAATATATATAAGTGTAATATACATTACAGTGTATATATATCTATAAGAAAATAGCACTGCATAATAAGTTCAGTGCTGTATATAACGGATAATGAGCCCATTACAGTGTAATATATATAAGTGTAATATACATTACAGTGTATATATATCTATAAGAAAAAACACTGAACTTATTATGCAGTGCTGTATATAACGGATAATGAGCCCATTACAGTGTAATATATATAAGTGTAATATACATTACAGTGTATATATATCTATAAGACAGTAGCACTGCATAATAAGTTCAGTGCCATATATAACAGATAATGAGCCCATTACAGTGTAATATATATATGAGTGTAATATACATTACGGTGTATATATATCTATAAGACAATAGCACTGCATAATAAGTTCAGTGCTGTATATAAGGGATAATGAGCCCATTACAGTGTAATATATATAAGTGTAATATACATTACAGTGTATATATATCTATAAGACAATAGCACTGCATAATAAGTTCAGTGCCATATATAATGGATAATGAGCCCATTACAGTGTAATATATATAAGTGTAATATACATTGCAGTGTATATATATCTATAAGAAAATAGCACTGCATAATAAGTTCAGTGCCATATATAACGGATAATGAGCCCATTACAGTGTAATATATATGTGTAATATACATTACAGTGTATATATATCTATAAGACAATAGCACTGTGTAATAAGTTCAGTGCTGTATATAATGGATAATGAGCCCATTACAGTGTAATATATATAAGTGTAATATACATTACAGTGTATATATATCTATAAGACAATAGCACTGCGTAATAAGTTCAGTGCCATATATAACGGATAATGAGACCATTACAGTGTAATATATATAAGTGTAATATACATTACAGTGTATATATATCTATAAGACAATAGCACTGCATAATAAGTTCAGTGCCATATATAACGGATAATGAGCCCATTTCAGTGTAATATATATATGAGTGTAATATACATTACAGTGTATATATATCTATAAGACAATAGCACTGCATAATAAGTTCAGTGCTGTATATAACGGATAATGAGCCCATTACAGTGTAATATATATAAGTGTAAATACTCCTGGACCGGGATGCTGGACAAACAACACACACCACCAACACACCAAAAAAACCAAGCGACAAAAAACGACACAGAGGACGAAAAGAACACGGAACACACACAGAAGCAAACAAAAAAAAAACAAAGTTGACTTATAGGGGGATGGCGGGGGGTGGGTAGTCCTAAAGGTGTTGGGGCTCAGAGATGTGTGGAAGTACAGGGGGGGTAACAACAGTGCTAAGCCACACACGGAAATTCACCACACACAGAAAGAAAAAGCACAAAAAAACTCCTCTCCAATCCACACTGTCAGGTTCTCCACTAAAACACACTCCATAAACACACATGGCCGTGGTCGCATGCCGTTTATACCCAGGGGGGCTGGCAAGTGATACAACGTTAGCTAGCCCATGGGTGATTTTGGACATTGTTGGGCACATTTTATTTTAAAATCGATGATTTATCGAATGGTTCGACGTTCACAAATCATTGAAAGTCCGGGAAATATCACGAAAGTCCGGGAATAGTTTCTAGAAGAAATACGTGTCCGTCCGGACGCGGAAAGTTCGCTAAATAACTCGATGGTTCGAGTTCGAATTCCTTATGCCATCTCTAGTGTGCGTGCACACATGCCCTGTTGGTATCGAGCACTAAGGGACTGCCAGGACTCTTATAAGTAATGTATATTACACTATTTAGTAATGGCATCATTACCTTGTTATAAAGCAGACTGAATGATTATCTAGTATGCTAGTGTTATTTTCTTAGTAGCTATAAAATACACCGTCAATGTATATAACGTAGTATATATTACACCTGAATGGGCCATTATACAGTTATATACGCACGACTTATGTAGGCAGTTGCTATTTTCTATGAGATATATATATATCCACAATGTATATTAACTACTAGATATATACAATGTTTGTAAGGGCTCAATTATCGTAGTATCAGCACGAACGTTAATTATGCAAGTGCTATTGTTCTTTATATATATATACAACTAATGTATATTACACATTCATATATATTACACTGAAATGGGCTCATTATCTGATTACAGCATGGAACTGACTACGCAGTGCTATTTTCTTATAGATATTATTTACACTGTAAGTATATTACACTATATATATTACACTTGTTGTGTTTTAATGTTAGTTAGAGGAGTTCATGTATCCGGTATTTATATGGCACTAGACATTATTATGCAGTGGTATTTTCTTTAGATATATATACACTGTAATGTATATACACTTATATATATTACACTGTAATGGCTACATTACCGTAATCTATGGCACTGAAATACTTTGCTCTATTTTCGTCTAAAGAATATATCACTGTAGTAATTAAACTTATATATATTAACCTGTAGATGGCTCATTATCCGTTATAGACAGCACTGAACTTATATGCGTGCTATTTTCTATAGTATATATGCACTGTAATGTATACTACACTTATATATTACACTGTAATGGGCTCATTATCCGTTATATATGGCACTGAACTTATTATGCAGTGTATTTTCTTATAGAATATTTATACACTGTATGTATTACACTAAATATTAACACTGTAATGGGTATTATCGTATTATACTGCACTGAACTATTATGCAGTGCTATTTCTTATAGATATTTATACACGTAATGTTATTACACTTATATATATTACACTGTAATGGGTCTTATCCGTTATATACTGCACTGAACTTATTATGCAGTGCTATTTCTCTTATAAGATAGTTATATCACTGTATGTATATTACACTTATATATATTACACTGTTATAGGGCTCATTATCAGTTATTACTGCACTGGAACTTATTATGCAGTGCTTATTTCTTATAGTATTATTACACGTAATGTATATTTACACTATATATATTACACTGTAAGGGCTCATTATCGTTATATACAGCACTGAAACTTATTATGCAGTGCTATTTTCTTATGGATATTATAACACGTGTATTATATATACACTTATCATATATACACTGTAATGGCATCATTTCAGTTAATACAGCACTGAACTTATATAGCAGTGCGATTTTCTATAGATATAAATACACTGTAATGTATATACACTTATATATATTACACTGTAATGGGCTCATTATCCGTTATATAGCGCACTGCGAACTTATTATGCATGTATTTCACTTATAGCTATATATACACTGTTATGATATATACACATTATATATATATTACACTGTATGGCTATTATCGTTAATACGCACTGAAACTTATTATGCGTGACTATTTCTTATAGATATATATACACTTGTAATGTAATTACAACTTATATATTATTACACTGTAAGGGCTCATATATCCCTAGATATGCACTGGAAACTTATGAGGCAGTTTGTGCTAATGTCTTTATAGATATATATATACATTGATAATGTATATTACACCTATAATATATAATTACAATGAAATGGGCTCATTATCCGTTATATATGCACTGAACTATTATGCAGTCTATTTCTTTATAGATATATATAACACTGTAATGTATATTACACTTATATCTAATTACACTGTAATGGGTCATTATCCGATTATTATGCACTGGAAACTTATTGCAGTGCTGATGTCTTATAGATATTATACACTGTAATGTATATTACAATTATAGATATTACACTGAAATGGGTCATTATCAGTTATATACAGCATGAACGATTATTAGCAAGTGCTTATTTCTTATAAGATATATATACACTGTAATGTATGAATACTTATATATATATATATTACACTGAATGGGCTATTATCATCGTTATATACGCACTGAACTTATATGCAGTGCTATTTCTTATTAGATTAAATACACTGTAATGTATTACACTTAGATATATTACACTTAATGGGCTCATTATCCGTATATATGGCACTGAACTTATTAGCAGTGCTATTTTCTTATAGATATATTATACACTGTAATGTATATTACACATTATATATTACCACTGAATGGGCTCATTATCCGTTATATAGGCACTGAACTATTATGCAGTGCTATTGTTTATGAGTTATATTAACAGTAAGTATATTACACTTATATATATACACTGTAATGGGCTCATATATCCTATATATGCACTGAACTTTATATGCAGTGCTATTTTCTTATAGATATATATACATGTAATGTATATTACACTATAATATATTACACTGTAAATGGGCTCATTATCGTTATATAAGGCACTGAACTTATTATGCAGTGGCTATTTCTTATAGAATATATATACACTGTCAATGTATATTACACTTATATATATACACTGTAATGGGCTCATTATCGTTATATATGGCAATGAACTATATGCAGTGCTATTTTTATAGATATATATACACTGAATGTATATTACACTTATATATATTACACTGTAATGGGCATCATTATCCTTAGATCATGCACTGAACTTATTATGCAGTGCTATTCTTATAGATATATGATACACTGTAATGATATTACACTATATATATATACACTGTATGGGCTCATTATCCGTTATATATGGCACGAACTTATTATGCAGTGCTATTGTCTATAGATATATATTAACCACTGTAATGTTAATTACACTTATATATATTATACATAGTAAGGCATCATTATCCGTATAGCACTGAACTTATTTGCAGTGTATTTTCTTATAGATATCATATACACTGTAATGTATATTACACTTATATAATTACACTGTAAGGGCTCATTATCAGTTATATATGGCACTGAACTTATTAGCAGTGCTATTTTCTATATCTAGATTATAATTAAATATGGTTAATAGGTATAACTTTACTACTTATATAATATGACATCTGTAATGGGCTCATTACGTTATATATGGGCACTGAACTTATTATGCAGTGCTATTGTCTTATAGATATATATACACTGTAATGATATACACTTATATATATTACACTGTAAGGGCTCATATCCTTTATATATGGCACTGAACTTATTGGCAGTGCTATTTTCTTATTAGCATAATATACACTGTAATGATATTACACTTATATATATAACACTGTAATGGGCTCATTATCCGTATTAAATAGGCACTGAACTTATTATGCAGTGCTATTTCTTATAGAGATATATACACTGTAATGTATATACAATCATATATATATTACACTGTAATGGGCTCAGTATCAGTATATACGCACTGAACTATATGCAGTGCTATTTTTATAGATTAGTAATACTGTAATGATAATTACACTAGTATGATTATATAAACACTGTAATGGGCTCATATCCATATATATGCACTGAACTTATATGCAGTGCTATTGTTAACTTTATAGATATATATTACACTGTATGTTATCCATTACAGTGTAATATATATAAGTGTAATATACATTACAGTGTATATATATCTATAAGAAAATAGCACTACGTAATAAGTTCAGTGCCATATATAACGGATAATGAGCCCATTTCAGTGTAATATATATATATGAGTTACCTGGCAGTCTTAGTGCTCGATACAAACAGGAGCATTTGGCACACACACTAAAGATGGCATAGGACTCGAACTCGAACCCGAGTTTGAGCGGAACTTTCGAGTTCCGGACGGACCCGGACTTCTTGAACTATCCCGGACTTTCGATATTTCCCGGACTTTCAATGATTTATTGAACGGTCGAACATTCGATAAATCATCGGATTTAAAAAAAAAAAGTGCCCACATGTCCAAAATCACCCAATGGCAGCTAATTTGAGCATTGCCAGCCCCCTGGGTATAAAAGGCAATGCGACCAGCGCCATGTGTGTTGGAGTGTGTTTAGTGGAGACCTGACAGTGTAGGAGTTGGAGAGAGATTTTTTGTGCTTTTTGAGCTTTGTGTGTGTGAATTTCAGTGTGGTGGTTTAGCACTTGTTGTTACCCACCCCCTGTATTCACACATCTTGAGACCCAACAGTCCTTTTAAGGACTAACCCCCCCTATAAGTCATTTGGACAAATTTTGTGTTAGACCTTTTAGAGGTCTAGGTGTCCTGTGTTTTTGTTTGTTTCTGTATCTGTGTGTCAGTGTCCGTGTGTTTGTTTAACTGACAGTGATGCCCTTAGCAGCAATCAGCAGCTTTTTCTGTCTGATCTGCTGTTTGCTGTCAGTTGTCAAATTATCTGGTTTTTTTTGTTTGTGATAAAAAAAATCTTTGTTTATTTGTTTGCTTCTGTGTGTGTTACTGTGTGTTTTGTCCTCTGTGTCGTTTTGTCGCTTGGTTTTTGTGTTTGTGTGTGTGTGTGTAAATATATATATATATAAACATTCACAACAGAGTTGCAGCACCTCAAATCCACGTGTCTTAGGGCAAAGCTGTATCAAATCAAGTATATATTTTCTCCAACATTACAGCAGCACAAATATTACTGTGGGCATGGACCCTGATCCTCTTTATCAGGAGTTCGTTGCCCACATGACCCGTACCTTCGGGGATCCGGAGGAGGAGTCTCAGGATATGTTTTCGCACACTATGTGTGGGGCTAGTGTGCTTGAGGAGGAGCTGTGCACTGATGCACAATCTTTCCTGTTGCCCGAGGCAGAGGAAAGTGCTCAGTGCACAGGGGGACAGGAGGCTGATGATGTCACGCAGCAGTCCATGAGCAGCCAGGGAACTGTTGTAGGGGGTGAGGTCCCAGATGCTGCTGCTGCTATTAGTGACACAGCCTCTAGTATTGAGGAGGTGGAAGTGGACGATGAGGTCACTGATCGTCCATGGGTGCCACAAGTGAGAGATGAGAGAGGAGGATCGTGTCTCTGAGGGGGAGCATGAGCCTGAACCCAGAGGCAGGACTGGGTCAAGCATAGGGGCAGAGACGGAGCACCCACGCGTTCCCTTCCTCGTGCCCAGGTAGCCATCGTTCCTCCTCCCCCTCCGGCCCCATCAGCTGCTTCCTTAGTGGAAGTTAGGGAGTAGAGACAGCCTTTGGCCCCAGCACGCGGTATTAAGAGGCCTCTTGACACTGCTGCTGGGTCGTCAGGTATAAGGTAGGTGTATCTTCCCCAGTTGTTGGAGCAGAGGCAGAAATTGTCCCCCAGTCACCTCCAAGCTCAGCGTCTCACAGCCGGCTTAGCCAAACTCCTGGCGGTGCAGCTGTTACCATTCAGCCTAGTAGACAGTGCAGCGTTTAGGCCATTGACACATCACAGTGGCAGGTGCCTGGCCTTTGGTACTTTGCCCAGAAGGCAGTACCAGCCCTGCACGACCATCTGCAGGGCAATATATCTACTTCGCTGGACCACAGTGTGGGCAAGAGTATCCACATTACTATGGATGCGTGGTCCAGCAAGTACAGCCAGGGTCGGTATGTCTCATTTACCGCCCAGTGGGCCATTCTGCTAGCCGGCAGAGATGCGGCACAGGGCACAAGTGGTGAGAAGGTGGTACCACCATGTATTGGTGATACACCAGTCTCCACCCCCCCTCCTTATCCAGTGAGTCCTCTTTCCGGACAGCCCCATGCCCCCCCAGAGCCTATGCTTCATGCCAGATGAGACAGTGCCATGCAGTGTTGAAGCTTCTGTGTCTCGGTGATAGGAGCCACACCGGGGCAGAGTTGCTGGCAGCACTGCAAGGGCAGGCTTGAGACGGTGGGCTGCCCCACACCACCCTACAAGAGGGCAAGTAGGTAGTGTGTGACAAGCCACCAACATCCTGTCTGCCCTTCGCATGGGCAGGAGTCAACATGTTCCTTGCCTGGCAAAAGTTTTCAACCTGGTTGTCCAGCGGTGTCTCACCAAGTTTTACCCTGGTCTGCCGGAGGTGAGGAGGGTGTCCATTCACTTCAGGTGAGTTCATACACGGCCCACAGCTCGGCTGGCGAGTTCAGCAGCAGCACAGTCTGCTGCAGAACCGCTTGATTTTGTGACACCCCACCCACTGGAACATCCAGACTTATGATGCTGCTAGGTGCTCCAGCAGAGGCAAGGCCACCATAGACTATTTGTAGAGTATGAGGCTAGATCAGGTCTGGGGACATGGATTTCTCTTAACCAGGCAGTGGCTGCTTTAGCGGAATGCGCTATGTGCTAGCACCATTTGAGGAGGCCAGACCAGGGATGGTAAGCCGTGATGATGCCACCATAGCGGATACCATCCACTGTGTTCCTCCTTGAGCACACTGCACGGCATACAACAGGGCACAGTGCGAGCAGCAGCTATGGAAGAGGAGCAGATTAGGAGAGGACGCAGACACCGTCGGTTGTGGTTTATGAGCCCGGGCATCACGTGCAGAGCAGCCGATACTGATGATGAGGAGGGGGATTGGGTGATCTGAACAGAGTGAAAGGGGATTCCTCTTAGGGGGACATTCTCAAAACCCTCCCAAGTACAAACATGGCATCCGTGGTTGGGAGTGGTTGAGACCGACACTATTGTCTTCAGTGAGGATGAGGGCACGGGGTCCTTTCAGTTCAGCACTTTGCTACATATGTGTATGCAAGGACCCCAGGATTAAGGCCATCAAAGAGAAGGAGCAGTACTGGGTGGCCACCCTTATAGATTCCCGCTATAAGGGTAAAGTGTCGGAGTCACCCCCCCCCCCTTTCCCCCACCTTCCCGATCTCAGAGGAAAACAGAATGCAGCAGTACGAGGCGACACTGCTACGTTGCCTCTGTCTGGGCTTTCCCAGGTGTGGCAGGCCTACAGCACCTTGCTCCTAGGGTTGATCCTACTGCCCAAATTCAAAATCCATACTTGCTTTTTTGTCGCTTCTCCACGAGGAACCTTTGTGGTGTACCTACTCGGACCATGTCATGCAGCCGCAACAGTTACTCTGTGGCTAAATGTTCTATGTTTGGTTGATCCTACTTGCCAAATGCAAAATCCATACTTGCTATCACTTGTATCTCTCTGCAGATGCACATTTGTGTGGTCAACCTAAGCTGACCATGTCATGGCAGCCGCAAAAAGTACTCTGTGGCTAATTTTTCTCTGGTGGGGTTTATCCTACTTGGCCAATGCAAAAATCCATCTGCTCTCCTGTCATCTCCACGATGGCACCTTTGTTGGTGGTCACGACTCTTGACCATGTCATACTCAACAGCTTCAAAAGAAGCTTTCAGAAGTGTAATTCCCTTCCCAGGCTTTCCTGCACAAAGCATACTCGAGGGAGAGAAGCAATGGGTATGGGCGGTATGTCCGGAGGGCCAAAGTCTGCCTTGCTCCGCAATAATGTTGTCAAACTGAAGTGAATCTACTGCTACTCAATGGTGCTGTTCCTACAAACCCTATCTCCTTCCCCGCTTTCCCTTGCACAAAGCATGCTCTGAGGGAGAGAAGCCAATGGGGTATGGGGTCTGTCCGGAGGGGACAAGCCTGCCTGGCTCTGCAATAATGTTGTCAAACTGAAGTGAATCTACTGCTACTCAATAGTGCTGTTCCTACAAACCGTATCTCCTTCCCCGCTTTCCCTTGCACGAAGCATACTCTGAGGGAGAGAAGCCAATGGGGTGTGGGAAAAGCCTAAATAATTATATTTGTAGTCCATGTCATTTGTAAAGATAAAACACAGAGATTTGTTTAGTTTAACTTTTTTAGTAAACGTAATCACCTGTTACTTCGGTGCTTATATATTAATAATAATAATAATTATAACAATAATTATAATAAAAATATAAACAATAATAATAACAAACATGGTGCTAACTGCACCTATTTATGTTTTAATATTAAAAACTCGCTCTTAATGTGCTGAATGTCCTTGTGCATGAAGAGCATGCGCCTTTCCATGCGCCTCATGCCGATTTAATTTATCCAGCCGGCGCTGGCGTGCTGGTCCCTGCTGGCGCTGGCGGTGGTGGTGGTGGAAGTGAAGGGGAAGGGAAAACTGGTGGCCTTGGTGGGGGTGCTGGTGAAGGTGACCCTCGCTCCTCTGCATCACTGGCAGAAATAGATTCCACATCTGCAAATTTATATATAAAAAAAGTAAATTTTAATAATAAATAATGATAAAAAATATTAATAATAAAAAATGATAATGTAAATATTGTGAATATTTTTTGTGTACTAACATTTACTAACATTAACTAACAGTTACATTTACTAATACTAACACTAACTAACATTTACTAACATTAACTAACAGTTACATTTACTAATACTAACACTAACTAACATTTACTAACAACCGTTACATTCTATACTAACACTAACTAACATTACTAACATTAACTACAACATTACTAATACTAATACTAACACTAACTAACATTAACTAACAGTAACTAAATTACTATATCTAGACACTAACTAACATTAACTAACAGTTACATTTACTAATACTAACACTACATCTAAACTAACATAACTAACAGTTACATTTACTAATACTAACACTACTAACATTAACTAGGTGAGGGTCATACGGGCATGTAGTTTAAAGGCTTCCCATACCTGGGTCGGGCGGCAGACTGGTCGTTTGACGGAAGAAAGGAATCCCACTCTTTTGTAGGTCGGGTCCTTCCGAGAGTAATGTTAGCCCAGAAGGGGTTGAGTCTCCATGGTCGTGGGGGGGGGGGGTTTCTGTCCATGTCAGTTCGGCCCAGAAGGGTGCATGGTCCGAGAGTATCCTTGGGGCGTATTTGCCTGGGTCAGGTGGGGAATTAGTGTAGCGTGGTATGAATATCATGTCAATTCTGGACATAGTGTTGTATGAGGCTGAGAAAAGGAGTATTCCTTTTTAGCGGGGTGTAAATGGCGCCAGGCGTCGGTCATGTTCATACTGTGCATGAGCCTTGCAAACCTGGTTTCGGGGTTTCTGGGGGGTTGCCAGTCTGTGGGTGTTAGTCTGTCTGTGGAAGCGTTTAGAATTGTGTTGAAATCTACTAGCCATATAGCAGGTGTTCCTGGGTATTCAGCTAGAATGTAGGGCTGTCTTTAGTGAGGATAATGTGAATGGGGGGGGATGTATGGGGCAAGTAGAGTAGGGGGACATTAGGCACCTTAACATTCAAGAACACAAAGTAACCTGACCGATCCAGCCTAAGCTCCACCAGTTCGAACCGTGTGTGTTATTTTACTAGCACTGCTACTCCTCGGGAGGAGGAATGTGAATGGGGCGTGGTATGCCCAACCCACCCAGGGTCTTTTGAGTGTTAGTTGTTGGCCTTCCAGGTGGGTTTCTAGCAGGATTATTATATCCGTTTGAGTTTTTTGCAGTATTGTAGGGTTGTTTGATCGTTTGATCTTGTTCTGGAGGCCTCTAACGTTCATGCTAAGACCCTGAATGTGGTTTGTTGGTCGCATTTTCAACCCGGTGGGCCAGGCTGGATCGGGAGGGGAACATTCCTATATATAACATTTTAGTCTAAATAGAGAGTAGTAATAAGAGCACATGTTAACACAGTTTGTAATACATATCATAATACATTATAGCATAGGCAGCAATAACTTTTCCCAACTCCCGGCTTTGCACTGTGGAACTGGTGCAGCAAGCATTATTCCCTGAACTGAAACAATTGAACAAGTAACTTTTGCGTTGGTCTCTTCCCATGGGAGGGAGGGTCGGGCACTTGGTTTGGCTAGCGCGTGTTTGTACTGCGCTATGTCTATTATCTTGTCTTATGGGGGCGACTTCAGGTGTCGTGTGTTTAGGCTTGAGTAGTGAGCTTCCGAAAGTCTTTGTCCGCTACTCGGGTGTTTTGGGGGTGATGGGGTAATCAGGGTTGCGTCCAGGGGGATGTGAGGTACATTGGGGGAGGGCCAGAGGGGAGAAAAAGGGCAGGGGCCCATTGGTATTGTGCACGGCCCACCTCTGGCAGGCCCTGGTGGGGTGAGGTTGTAGGTTGCTGTGTGTTATAAGGTTTTTGGGCAGTCTGTTCTATCTCGTGTGTGCATTTGGACGTGGGCGCTGTCTTTACCCATCTATAGAGTTGTGGATATAGTCTTACCAGGTCGGCGGCCGTGCGGTTTTGTTGTTGCTTCCATCTGAGCAGGTCTTTAGGCGTTGGGTCTTTCTTGGGGGGGGGCCTTCCGTGGTGGCCGTGGTTGGGGAGTCCAGCCATGTCGATGCCTCCGCGGCTGATGTGAAGAAATGTGTTTTGTCGCCTTTTGTAACTCGGAGGGGGGTCGGGTACAGCATAGCGTACTTTAGGTTGGCAGAGCGCAGCCTGCGCTGTACCAGTACATCTGTGAATTTTGCACGTTGTTTTTGTATTTCCAAGGAAAAGTCAGGGTATACTGAGATCATGGTGTTTTGGTATGGGATGTTACCCTTCTCCCTGGTTAGCCGGAGTGTGGTATCTCGGTCTCGAAAATTGAGTAGTTTTGCGATGAATGTTCTCGGGGGGGCTCCAGGAGGGGGGGGTCGTGCTGGTATTCTGTGTGCCCGTTCTACCACAAATGTATGGGAGAAGCTGTTTCTCCCGAAGGTGGTGATTAGTAGGTTCTCTAGGAATCCTGCCGGGTCTGAGCCCTCCGCCCTTTCTGGTAGCCCCACTAGTCTGATATTATTTTGTCTGTGTCTGTTCTCCAAATCTTCTTGACGTTGATGTATAGCGTTTATTGTGGTCTGTTGGGTCTCTATCATGTGTTGCATAGGGGAGATCCTGTCCTCCACCGTGCTTACACGTTGTTCAGTCTCTGTGACCCTGTTGCGTAAGTTGTAAAGGTCTTGCCGGACCAGGGAAATGTCGACCTTGACCTCTTCTAGTTTGGTTGACAGTGTCGTCTGGCACGTGGTAATCGCCTCCAGGAGTTTGGCCGCCATTTCTGGTTGTATGGGGTCAGTGTTCGATGTGGCTGGGTTGTTAGGGTCTATGGTATGTTCTTCTTCCGTGGGGCGTCTGAACTTGTCTAGCTTTGCAGCTGTGTCCTGGATTTTTTTGGGGGGCGGCATTTTGTTTGCGTTTTTATCTGCTGTGGGCGTAGTTCAGGTTAGCTGCTTTGCGTTTGGAGGCTGTTGGGCCTTTTTCAGGGGGTTTGGTTGATGTTGGGGGGTCCGGAGTGTGCCCTTCCCACCTCGGCTCTGTGGTCAGGTAGATATGGGGGTTCTGGGGTTTTTGCTCTGTATTAGTGTGTGACCGGATGGTAGGGCGATTCGAGTCGGGTCTCTTCTTTTCTTCGCTGAAGCAGTTCCAGGGGCCTGGGGTATGTCACAGTGCTTGTGCCTTGTCAGTGCCTGTCCAGGGGCCCCTGTGCCCAGGGCTCCGTTCCTGTGGTTGTGGGGCGTTCGGTGGGGTAGCTGTAAGGTAGGTTCCTCTGTGCTGTTAAGCTGTTGTTGCTCTGGTGGGTTTGTGGGGCCTGGTTCTTGTGCCACGTGGGTTGCCTGTGTGGGTTTGGCCCTGTGGTTGGGTGGGTGTAGGGGTTTTTGGGTTTGCCGTCTCCTACCTCCTTATGTTGGATGCGTGGGTGCTTCAGATCGCCCCCTTCCCTCTTAGCTCCGGGGCAGTTCCAGAGGCTCTCAGCAGGTCGGTGCGGTCTGGCCCCGACGGTGTCGGCTCAGGGGCTCCTAGGCACGGGGCCCTGTGTCCATGGATGGTGACGGGGCAGCAGCCGGGCAGGGTCTCTAGTGCCGTCAGGCAACTGTCATTTCGGTTTGTGGGGCCTACTGCTTTGTCCACATGGGTTGCGGTCAGGCCGCGTGAGTTGCCCGCTTGTGGTTAACCTTATGGTTGGGTGGGTGTGGGGGTTTTTGGGCTCCCGCCTCCTACCTCCTTGTATCCGGTGCGTGGTGTGTTTCGGGTTGCACCTCCCCCTCGTTGTACCGGGACGCCAGGGGTCTGCGGTAGGCCGCCGCGGTCGGGCCTCAACGACGTCGGCCCGGGGGCTCCCAGGCGCGGAGCTCTATTCTCGTTGCTGTGGGCTCTTCCTTTCGGTAAGCAGGGGTTCCGGCGCTTTGTGGTTTCCCGGAGGCGGTCCGGAGCGCTTGCAGGGCCCGGCGGCCAGTCCACGTGGCTGCAGTCTGAGTGGTGGGCGCCTGGTTGCGGGGGTTTCTCCCTCTTAGGAGGTATTTATGTGTCCCTGGGGATAGGTTTTAGGTTATTATTGGGGTTTCCCCCTTCAGGATTTTGCTCGGATCTTTGTGAGCGAGCGGAGCTAGTTAGGTGTGCGTCCTAACTCATGCCGTTCCAGGCCACGCCCCTTCCAGGCTCGATTTTAGATCCTGAATTGCATATAGAAGTCAATGGGAAGAGTGGATAAAATCGAATGCAGAAAAATCGAACATGCGATTAAAATGTCCATTATACCAATACGTGAGTAAATACCGAATAAACGAATATGCAAGTAAAATGTCCATGTAACTACGAGTAAATATCGAATATGCGAGTAAAATGTCTATTATACCAATACGCGAGTAAATAGACCAATGAATGAGCCTGCCAAATTTAAGCCGTCTGCCTCCACGGCAAGTTGGAGATTAGTGATGAGTGAGTGATGAGTAAGGAGTGAGGCTTTGCCTTTTCAAAACAAAACCTGCTTAACTTTTTAGTAAGTAAGGTGCAATGAATGAGCCTGCCAAATTTAAGCCGTCTGCCTCCACGGCAAGTTGGACAATAGTGATGAGTGAGTGAGGGCTTTGCCTTGTATTAGTATCGAAAAAACCTGCTTAACCTTGTATTAGTATCGAAATGAAACCTGCTTAACTTTGTAAGTAAGGTGCAATGAATGAGCCTGCCAAATTTAAGCCGTCTGCCTCCATGGCAAGTTGGAGAATAATGATGAGTGAGTGAGTGAGTGAGGGCTTTGCCTTTTCGAAACGAAACCTGCTTAACTTTTGTAAGTAAGGTGCAATGAATGAGCCTGCCAAATTTAAGCCGTCTGCCTCCACGGCAAGTTGGAGAATTAGTGATGAGTGATGATGAGTGAGTGAGGGGATTGAGGGCTTTGCTTTTTCGAAATGAAACCTGCTTAACTTTTGTAAGTAAGGTGCAACGAATGAGCCTGCCAATTTAAGCCTTCTGCCTCCACAGCAAGTTGGAGAATTAGCCACGGCAAGTTGAGAATTAGTGATGAGTGATGAGTGAGTGAGTGAGTGAGGGCTTTGCCTTTTCGAAACGAAACCGCTTAACTTTTGTAAGTAAAGTGCAATGAATGAGCCTGCCAATTTAAGCCGTCTGCCTCCACGGCAAGTTGGAGAATTAGTGATGAGTGTGTGAGTGAGTGAGGTGAGTGAGGGCTTGCCTTTTCGAAACGAACCTGCTTATCTTTTGTAAGTAAGTGCAATGAATGAGCCTGCCAAATAATTTAAGCATCTGCCTCCACGGCAAGTTGGAGAATTAGTGATGAGTGAGTGAGGGCTTTGCATTTATTAGTATAGATATACCATGACCTGGATGAATGAATATTACATAGATACCATGACCTGATGGATGAATATTACAGATATCCATGACCGATGAATGAATATTACAGATGTATACCATGACCTGGATGGATGAATATTACAGATATACCATACCTGGATGGATGAATATTACAGATATACCATGACCTGTGATGGATGAAATATTACAGATATACCATGACCTGGATGGATGAATATTACAGACATAACCATGACCTGGAGTGATGAATATTACAGACATACCATGACCTGGATGAATGAATATTACAGATATACCATGACCTGGATGAATGACATTACAGATATACCATGACCTGGATGAATGACTATTACAGATATACCATGACCTGATGAATGAATATTACAGATATACCTGACTGCGATGAATATATTACAGATATACCATGACCTGGATGAATGAATATTACAGATATACCATGACCTGATGGATGAATATAAGATATACCATGACCTGGATGAATGAATATTACAGATATACCATGACCTGGAGATATGAATATTACAGATATACCATGACCTGGATGAATGAATATTACAGATATACCATGACCTGGATGATGATTATTACAGATTACCATGACCTGTGAATGATATTACAGATATACCATGACATGGATGAATGAATATTACAGATATACCATGACCTGGATGGATGAATATACAGATATACAGACCTGGTGATGAATATACAGATATACCATGACCTGGATGATGAATATTACAGATATACCATGACCTGGGATGAATGAATATTACAGATATACCATGACCTGGATGACATGAATATTACAGATATACCATGACCTGGATGAATGAATATTACAGATATACCATGACCTGGATGAATGATATACAGATATACCATGACCTGGATGATGAATATTACAGAATACCATGACCTGGATGAATGAATATTACAGATATAACCATGACCTGGATGAATGAATATTTACAGATATACCATGACCTGGATGAATGAATATACAGATATACCATGACCTGGATGATGATATATGATATACCATGACCTGATGAATGAATATTAAGATATTACCAACTGGATGAATATATTACAGATGAACCATGACCTGGATGATGAATATTACAGATATACCATGACCTGGATGAATGAGAACCTTCACAAGCATTATTGTTTGTAGTGATATGTACTGTCAGTAACTGGTCATGCCCAATCCCTCTAATTATTGGCCCTCACATGCAGAACCCTGTTACCAGGAAGAAAGCAATAACGTGATGGGGAATGATATAAATACACTGAGTGACTTTCAGTTATTTGAGCCCATTACACAATCTGCCTTGGAAATACACAGAATTACATGTAGTGGGATACATATCCCTTATATAATATAAGTGTTCAAAAATATATTGGGAGCAGTGTGTGTAGTATCTCAGCTAGTAGCTAAGTTAGAATATTATCTGTTTCTTCCATTTACAAACCCTCCCATCTGTACTATAATTTCTATAGTCAAAGAACTAATGGGTTAATCTATTTGTTAAAATTGTACCGGACTGGAGAACCCTCCGCTTCCTTTACTCCCACTGACAGTTTTAGTGCCGATACAGACACAAGAACAGAACAGAGCACGGCACAATTCATTATAAGTGATTATAGTGTGTTAGGGATGGACGAACTTTCGAAACTTCAAACTAAAAAAAGTTCGACAGTTCGAAAATGGACCCATTAAAGTCAATGGGAGGCAAATAGTTCGAAAAGTTTCGAATGAAAAACAATTAAAATATCAATGGTAACTTAATGTAAATGGCTGTGGGACCTGGGAAATGGTCTGGGGAACACATTGGAATATCCAGGACATTGGGAAAATAGATTTTACTCTCACGCGCACTATTTTCGAGCTCATTCGCGCCTAGGTACCATGTACCAGGTACATGTAGTAGTGACGGATTGCACCTCAATGGTGATGGTGCAACTGTTTTGGGGGAGAAGATGGCTAGGGGGTTGGAGGAGATTTTAAACTAGGTATGGGGGGGGAGGGAACGTTTAACTACACAGGGTAGATAGAGAAGTTAGGGATCTGGGGGCTAGTAACACAACGGAGGGAGGGAGAAGGAGGAGGGGGAGTCATAGAGATAAGGAGGCATGTACGACCATGTATGGAAGTAAATCAATTGATAATCTAAATGTATGTTTACAATGCAAGGAGTCTGGCTGGAAAAACCGGCGAACTTGAAATAATAGCGTTAAAGGCAAGGTATGATGTAATGGTATAGCAGAATCATGGCTTATGATTCACACGACTGGACGTAAATATTGAAGGGTACTCCTTATTTAGACATGACCGAGTAATAAGAAAGAGGAGGAGTATGTATGTATGTTTAAACAGGAATTGAACCAAATTTAAAAGATGGAATAGATGGGGGAGCAAACGATGCGGCAGAAACATTATGGGTGGAACTGTGTACAGGAAGCAAGAAGGTAGGTAAATTAATTGTTGGAGTGTGTTATAAGCCGCCAAATGCCGGGGAAGAGGTGGAAATGAATCTCCATATGCAGTTGGCGAAGGCTGCTGGTATGGGGATGTTCTGGTTATGGGGGATTTTAACTACCCTGAAATAGATTGGAGTAATGGAACTGCCAGGCACCTCAAAAGGTATAAAGTTCTTAAATTCCATATGAGCATTTTCTTTCACAGATGGTAGAAGTTCTACTAGAAAGAATGCGTTGTTGGATCTGGTGATATCTAATAACCCAGAGCTCATTTGGAGATGAAGGTAATGGGAAGCTTAGGGAATAGTGACCATGATATAGTGTCATTTAATATAGGTTGCAGAAAACTAAAGTGCACTGGCTTAACAAAAACTTTTAACTTTAGGAAAGCTAATTTTATGCTTTTAAAGAAATCGCTCCTGCTCATAGACTGGGGGGGGGGAACTGTTTCTAGGCAAAGATACTGAGCAGATGTGGACTACTTTAAAGGGATATTAAACTATACATTTCCAAATCGGTACCTTTAGGAAACAAGTGTAAAAAAATTAGGTCCACTCCTGCATGGCTTAATGCTCAGGTAAAAAGGGAAATGAGAAAAAAAAAAAGGGCTTTTAAAATTTTGAAAGCAGAAGACCAGAACAGGCTTACAGGGACTTCAAAAGTTGTAATAAAGAGTGCAAGAAAGCAATTAAACTAGCTAAAATAGAAAATGAAATACGGATTGCCGAACAAAGAAGTCCAACCCCAAGATGTTTTTTAAGTATATAAATGGTAAAAAAATGAGGACTGAGAATGTGGGACCATTAAATAATGGAGCTGAGGTGGTTGTAGAGGATGCCGAAAAGGCTAATCTGCCTAAACCGTTTTTTTAAATCGGTTTTTACTGTTGAGAATCCTTACAGTAGGGATTGTAACAAGTGCAGGGAGGAAATGAAGAGTTTTCACATTGGATAACAGAGGATATGGTACGGAATCAATTAGACAAAGTTAATATCAATAAAGCGCCAGGACCAGATGGATTGCATCCTAGGATTTTAAAAGAGCTTAGTTCAGTTCTAGCAAGACCACTGTCTCATCTTTTCAGAGTCGCTTTTGTCTGGGGATGTGCCGCTGGATTGGAAAAAAGCCAATGAATACCAATATTCAAAAAGGTAGTCGTTCACAGCCTGGTAACTATAGACCTGTAAGCCTAACATCAGTGGTAGGGAAGGTGATGGAAACTTTGTTAAGGGATCATATCCTTGACTTGTCTCCAGAGATCATCTATTAGTAGTAGTCAGCATGGATTTATGAGAATAGATCATGCCAGACAAATTTAATTGGTTTTTATGAAGAAGTGAGTAAGAAGTTACATTCAGGCACAGCGTGTGGATGTGGTATATTTGGATTTTGCAAAAGCCTTTGATACTGTGCCACATAGGCGACCTAATGTATAAACTGAGGACTGTTGGCCTTGAAGAAAACATTTTTTTTCATGGATAGAGAACTGGTTATTGGACCGCAAACAGAGAGTGGTGGTTAATGGAGCTACATCTATGTGGGCTAAAGTTCTAAGCGGAGTTCCTCAGGGTTCTGTACTGGGCCGCTTCTGTTTAATCTGTTTATAATGACTAAGGGGGCATTGAGAGCAAGGTCTCTGTGTTTGCTGATGACACTAAATTATGCAGAGCTTTGGAAACTTCCAATGATGTGCAAGTGCTGCAAGCAGACCTAGATAGATTATCAAAATGGGCAGCAGAATGGCAGATGAGATTCAATGTTGATAAATGTAAGGTGATGCATTTGGGATTTAATAATCCCTGTGCCACCTACACCATAAATAACTCTGTGTTAGGTGCATCTGAAATGGAAAGAGATTTGGGGGTTCTGGTAGTAACAGACTTAGCTGTAGCAAACAATGCCAGGTAGCAACAGCTAGAGCTAGCAGATATTGTCTTGTATAAAAAGGGGAATAGATTCAAGAGAGAAAAATATTTATTCTCCCTCTTTACAAGGCACTGGTAAGGCCTCATTTGAATATGCGGTGCAGTTTGGAATCCCAGATACAAAGGGACATCTTGGAAATGGAAGCAGTCCAGAGAAGGGCAACTAAATTAATAAGGGGAATGGAGGGGGTTGAATATGCAGGCAGATTAGACAAGTTAGGGCTGTTTACATTGGAGAAGCGGCGTGTTGCGTGGGGACATGATAACCTTATACAAATATATTAATGGCCCATACAGTGAACTCTCTGGTGCATTTTCACTAATAGGTCATATCAGAGGACTCGTGGACATCCTTTAAGGTTGGAAGAAAAGAAGTTTCATCTTCAAGTTAGGAGAGGTTTCTTTACAGTGAGAACGGTGAAACTGTGGAACTGTCTTCCAGCAGAGGTGGTAATGGCAAGTTCATTGAATAACTTTAAAAAAGGCCTGGATAAGTTTCTAAAACTAAAAAATATTGAGAATTACTGGTATTAATGCATATAGATCTGGTTGATCCAGGGATACTTTCCGATTGCCGTTGGAGTCAGGAAGGAATTTTTTCCCCCTTTTTTAGCTGGGGTTTTTTGCCTTCCTCTGGATCAACTGTTAGGTAGGGTAAAAAAAAAAAAAAAAAAAAAGGGAATAGGTTGGACTTGATGGACGAATGTCTTATTCAACCTTAATACTATGTTACTATGTTACTATGTTACATTTTATTCACGGATCGATAATTCATATTAACTCGCGTATGGTATAAGAGACATTTTACTTGCGGATTTGATAATTCAATATTACTCGCGTTTTGGTATAATAGACCTTTGACTCGCGGATTCGATACTCGCGTATAGGTTTAATGACATTTTACTTGCGGATTCTGTATTTACTCGCAATTGGTATAATAGACATTTTACTCGCATGTTCGTTTATTCGGTATTACTCGCATATTGGTATATATAGACATTTACTCGCATATTCGTTTATTCGGTATTTACTTGCGTATTATTGGTATATATAGACATTGTATTTACTTGCGTATTGGTATATATAGACATTTTAATCGCATATTCGTTTATTCGTATTTACTCGCGTATTGGTATATATAGACATTTTACTCGATATTCGTTTATTCGGTATTTCACTCGCGTATTGGTTATATAGCCATTTTACTAGCATGTTCGTTTATTCGCGTATTTACTCGCGTATTGGTATATATAGACATTTTACTCGCATGTTCGTTATTCGGTATTTATCGCGTATTGGTATATATAGACATTTTACTCGCATGTTCGTTTATTCGGTTATTACTCGTGTATTGGTATAATAGACATTTTACTCGCATTTTCGATATTTACTTGTAATTACATGGACATTTTACTCGCATGTTCGTTTATTCGGTATTTACTCACGTATTGGTATATATAGACATTTTACTCGCATATTCGATATTTACTCGTAGTTACATGGACAATTTTACTCGCATATTCGTTTAGGTATTTACTCGCGTATTGGTATATATAGACATTTTACTCGCATATTCGTTTATTCTGTATTTACTCGCGTATTGGTATAATAGACATTTTACTCGCATATTCGATATTTACTCGTAATTACATGGACATTTTACTAGCATGTTCGTTTATTCTGTATTTACTCGCGTATTGTTATATATAGATATTTTACTCGCATATTCGATATTAACTCGTAGTTACATGGACATTTTACTTGCATATTCGTTTATTCGGTATTACTCGCGTATTGGTATATATAGACATTTTACTCGCATGTTCGTTTATTCGGTATTTACTGCGTATGGTATAATAGACATTTAACTTGCATGTTCGTTTATTCGGTATTTACTCGTGTATTGGTATAATAGACATTTTACTCGCATGTTCGTTTATTCGGTATTTACTCGCGTATGGTATATATAGACATTTTACTTGCATGTTGTTTTATCGGTATTTACTCAGAGGTATATATAGACATTTTACTCGCATATTCAATATTTACTCGTAGTTACATGGACATTTTACTCGCATATTCGTTTATTCGGTATTTACTCGCGTATTGGTATATATAGACATTTTACTCGCATATTCGATATTTACTCGTAGTTACATGGACATTTTACTCGCATATTCGTTTATTCGGTATTTACTCGCGTATTGGTATAATAGACATTTTACTCGCATATTCGATATTTACTCGTAATTACATGGACATTTTACTCGCATGTTCGTTTATTCTGTATTTACTCGCGTATTGGTATATATAGACATTTTACTCGCATGTTCGTTTATTCTGTATTTACTCGCGTATTGTTATATATAGACATTTTACTCACATATTCGATATTTACTCGTAGTTACATGGACATTTTACTTGCATATTCGTTTTTTATCGGTATTTACTCACGTATAGGTATATATAGACATTTACTCGCATATTCGTTTATTCGGTATTTACTCGCGTATGTATATATAGACATTTTACTTGCATGTTCGTTATTCTGGTATTTACTCGTGTATTGGTATAATAGACATTTTACTCGCATGTTCGGTTATTCGGTATTTACTCTCGTATTGGTATATATAGACATTTACTTGCATTTTCGATATTTACTTGTAATACATGGACATTTTACTCGCATGTTCGTTATTAGGTATTTACTCGCGTATTGGTATATATAGACATTTACTCACATTTTCGATATTTTATGTAATTACATGGACATTTTACTCGCATGTTCTTTTATTCGGTATTTACTCGCGTATTGGTTTAATAGACATTTTACTCGCATATTCGATATTTACTCGTAATTACATGGACATTTTACTCGCATGTTGTTATTCGGTATTTACTCACGTATTGGTATATATACATTTTTTTACTCGATGTTCGTTTTTTCTGTATTTACTCACGTTGGTATATATAGACATTTTACTCGCATATTCGATATTTACTCGTAATTACATGGACATTTTACTCGCATGTTCGTTTATTCTGTATTTACTCGCGTAATGTTATATATAGACATTACTCGCATATTCGTTTATTCTGTATTTACTCGCGTATTGGTATAATAGACATTTACTCGCATATTCGATATTTACTCGTAGTTCATGGACATTTTACTCGCATGTTCGTTATTCAGTATTACTCGCGTATTGATATATAGACATTTTACTCGCATATTCGATATTTACTCGTAGTTACATGGACATTTTACTTGCATATTCGTTTATTCGGTATTTACTCGCGTATTGGTATATATAGACATTTTACTTGCATGTTCGTTTATTCGGTATTTACTCGTGTATTGGTATAATAGACATTTTACTCGCATGTTCGTTTATTCGGATTTACTCTCGTATTGGTATATATAGACATTTACTCGCATTTTCGATATTACTTGTAATTACATGGACATTTTACTCGCATGTTCGTTTATTCGGTATTTACTCGCGTATTGGTATATATAGACATTTTTACTCGCATATTCATTTATTCTGTTTTACTCGCGTTGGTATAATAGACATTTTACTCGCATATTCGATATTACTCGTAGTTACATGGACATTTTACTCGCATATTCGTTTATTCTGTATTTACTCACGTATTGGTATATATAGACATTTTACTCGCATATTCGTTTATTCTGTATTTACGTTATACTTGAGTATAAGTCGAATTTTTGAGGCTTAAAATTAGCCTGAAAACCTAACTGACTTATACTCGAGTCAAGTCCTAATTTAGATCCAAATTCTGCAATTACAGATAGTAACAGTAGGTGGCGCTTCTGTTAACCTGTATAGAAAGTTACAGGAGCTGATCTGCCTTTACATCCTGCTTCCTGATTTTGCCTGCTGGACTCACTCAGCACTGTAACTGGATGCTGTAAATCTGATGGGTCTCCTCAGTTTGGGGCATAAAACAGCTGCTAGTTCAGTGCAAATGACAGCTTGAAACTACAACTCTCAGGTGACATTTTAACTATTGGGGTCAAAGATCCTTTACTATATGGGGGTCAGAGTTCCATTACTATATGGGGTTCAGAGGGCCCTTTACTATATGGGTTCAGGAGAATTGTAAATGATGGTAAGCTTAATTAAAAGTTTGCTGAACCTGGCCACTCCACATGTTTAGAAACAAACTCCCGAGAACAAGCATGCTGGAGTTGTAGTTTCCAAACATCTGGAGTGCCAAGAATTGGAGGTTACTGGTACTGGATTTGGCTATTACTGTATGGGATTCATGTATGGGAATTCTGCTGTCCATTTAAAGGGCAACTAAAGCCTAAAAACACACAGAATCAGAAGGCAGTAGTGGTGATAATTTCTACCCTCGACTTATACTCGAGTCAATCAGTTTTTACAAATTTTTCAGGTAAAAATAGGTACCTCGACTTATACTCGGATCGACTTATACTCGAGTATATACGGTACTCAGTATTGGTATATATAGACATTAGGCGCATATTAATTTATTCGGTATTTACTCGGTATGGTATATATAGACATTTTACTCATATCGATAATTCATAGTATTTACTCGCGTATTGGTATATAGACATTAACTCACATATTCGATAATTCGATATTTACTCACGTATTGGTATAATAGACATTTTACTCGCATATTCGTTTATTCGGTATTTACTCACATATTGGTATAATAGACATTTTACTCGCATATTCGATATTTACTCGTAGTTACATGTTACATTTACTTGCATATTCGTTATTCTGTACTTACTACGTATTGGTATATATAGACATTTACTCGCAATTCGATATTTACTCGTAGTTACATGGACATTTTACTCTCATATTCGTTTATTGGTATTTACTTGCGTATTGGTATATATAGACATTTTACTCGCATATTTGTTTATTCGGTTTTACTCGCGTATTGGTATAATAGACATTTTAGGCGCATATTGTTTATTCGATTTTAACTCGCGTATTGGTATATAGACATTTTACTCACATATTCGATAATTCGATATTTACTCGCGTATTGGTATATATATAGACATTTTAGGCGCATTATTTGTTTATTCGGTATTTACTCGCGTATTGGTAATAATAGACATTTTACTCGCATATTCGTTTATTCGGTATTTACTCGCGTATTGGTTATATAGACATTTAGGCGCATATTCTTTTATTCAGTATTTACTCGCGTATTGGTATATATAGACATTTTACTCACATATTCGTTTATTCGGTATTTACTCGCGTTATGTAATATAGACATTTTAGGCGCATATTCGTTTATTCGATATTTACTCGCGCATTGGTATATATACACATTTTACTCACATATTCGATAATTCGATATTACTCGCGTATTGGTATATATAGACATTTTACTCGCATGTTCGTTTATTCTGTATTTACTCGCGTATTGGTATATATAGTCATTTTACTCGCATTTTCGATATTTACTCGTAATTACATGGACATTTTACTCGTATGTTCGTTTATTCTGTATTTACTCGCGTATTGGTATATATAGACATTTTACTCGCATATTCGATATTATTACTCGTAGTTACATGGACTTTTACTCGCCATATTCGTTTATTCTGTATTTACTCGCGTATTGGTATAATAGACATTTTACTCGCATGTTCGTTTATTCTGATTACTCGCGTATTGGTATAATAGACATTTTACTCGCATATTCGATATTTACTCGTAGTTACATGGACATTTTACTTGCATATTCGTTTATTCTGTATTTACTCACGTATTGGTATATATAGACATTTTACTCGCATATTTGATATTTACTCGCGTATTGTATAATAGACATTTTACTCGCATATTCGATATTTACTCGTAGTTCATGGACATTTTACTTGCATATTCGTTTATTCGGTATTACTCACGTATTGGTATATATAGACATTTTACTCGCAATTCGATATTTACTCGTAGTTACATGGACATTTTACTCTCATATTCGTTTATTGGTATATATATTGGTATATATAGACATTTTACTCGCATATTCGTTTATTCAGTATTTACTCGCGTATTGGTATATATAGACATTTTAGGCGCATATTCGTTTATTCGGTATTTACTCGCGTATTGGTATAATAGACATTTTACTCACATATTCGATAATTCGATATTTACTTGCGTATTGGTATAATAGACATTTAACTCACATATTCGATAATTCGATATTTACTCGCGTATTGTATATATAGACATTTTAGGCGCATATTCGTTTATTCGGTATTTTACTCGCGTATTGGTATATTAGACATTTTACTCGCATATTCGTTTATTCGGTATTTACTCACGTATTGGTATATATAGACATTTTAGGCGCATATTCTTTTATCGTATTTACTCGCGTATTGGTATATAGACATTTTACTCACATATTCGTTTATTCGGTATTACTCGCGTATGGTAGTATAGACATTTAGGCGCATATTCGTTTATTCGATATTTACTCGCGCATTGGTATATATACACATTTTACTCACATATTCGATAATTCGATATTTACTCGCGTATTGGTATATATAGACATTTACTCGCATGTTCATTCTGTATTTACTCCCGTTTTGGTATATATAGACATTTTTACTCGCATATTCGATATTTACTTGTAGTTACATAGACATTTTACTCGCATATTCGTTTATTCTGTGTTTACTCGCGTATTGGTATATATAGACATTTTACTCGCATATTCGATATTTACTCGCGTATTGGTATAATAGACATTTTACTCGCATGTTCGTTTATTCTGTATTTACTCACGTATTGGTATAATAGACATTTTACTCGCATATTTTTATTTCGATATTTACTCGCGTATTGGTATATATAGTCATTTTACTCGCATTTTCGATATTTACTCGTAATTACATGGACATTTTACTCGCATATTCGTATTCTGTATTTACTCGCGTATTGGTATAATAGACATTTTACTCGCATGTTCGTTTATTCTGTATTACTCGCGTATGGTATAATAGACATTTTACTCGCATATTCGTTATTCTGTATTTACTCGCGTATTGGTATAATAGACATTTTACTCGCATATTCGTTTATTCTGTATTTACTCGCGTATTGGTATAATAGACATTTTACTCGCATATTCGTTTATTCTGTATTTACTCGCGTATTGGATAATAGACATTTTACTCGCATATTCGTGTTATTCGGTATTTATTCGCGTATTGGTATAATAGACATTTTACTCGCATATTCGATATTTACTCGTAGTTACATGGACATTTTACTCGCATATTCGTTTATTCTGTATTTACTCGCGTATTGGTATAATAGACATTTTACTCGCATATTCGTTTATTCTGTATTTACTCGCGTATTGGTATATATAGACATTTTACTCGCATATTTCGATATTTACTAGTATTACATGGACATTTTACTTGCATATTCGTTTATTCTGTATTTACTCACGTATTGGTATATATAGACATTTTACTCGCATATTTGATATTTACTCGCGTATTGGTATAATAGACATTTTACTCGCATATGTCGATACTCGTAGTTACATGGACATTTTACTTGCATGTTCGTTTATTCTGAATATCGAATTATCGAATATGTGAGTCAAATGTCTATTATACCAATATGTGAGTAAATATCGAATTATCGAATATGTGAGTTAAATGTCTATTATACCAATACGCGAGTAAATATCGAATTATCGAATATGTGATTAAAATGTCTATTATACCAATACGCGAGTAAATATCGAATTATAGAATCCGTGAGTAAAATGTCTATTATACCAATACGCGAGCTAGTAAATACAGAATAAACGAATATGCGAGTAAAATGTCCATGTAACTACGAGTAAATATCGAATATGCGAGTAAAATGTCTATTATACCAATACGCGAGTAAATACCGAATAAACGAATATGCGAGTAAAATGTCTATATATACCAATACGCGAGTAAATACAGAATAAACGAATATGCGAGTAAAATGTCTATTATACCAATACGCGAGTAAATACAGAATAAACGAACATGCGAGTAAAATGTCTATTATACCAATACGCGAGTAAATACAGAATAACGAATATGCGAGTAAAATGTCTATTATACCATACGCGAGTAATACAGAATAAACGAACATGCGAGTAAAATGTCTATTATACCAATACGCGAGGTAAATACAGAATACGAATATGCGAGTAAAATGTCCATGTAATTACGAGTAAATATCGAAAATGCGAGTAAAATGACTATATATACCAATACGCGAGTAAATACCGAATAAACAATATGCGAGTAAAATGTCTATTATACCAATACGTGAGTAAATACAGAATAAACGAATATGCGAGTAAAATGTCTATTATACCAATACGCGAGTAAATACAGAATAAACGAATATGCGAGTAAAATGTCTATATATACCAATACGCGAGTAAATACAGAATAAACGAATATGCGAGTAAAATGTCCATGTAACTACAAGTAAATATCGAATATGCGAGTAAAAATGTCTATATATACCAAAACGGGAGTAAATACAGAATGAACATGCGAGTAAAATGTCTATATATACCAATACGCGAGTAAATATCGAATTATCGAATATGTGAGTAAAATGTGTATATATACCAATGCGCGAGTAAATATCGAATAAACGAATATGCGCCTAAATGTCTATACTACCAATACGCGAGTAATACCGAATAAACGAATATGTGAGTAAAATGTCTATATACCAATACGCGAGTAAATACGATAAAAGAATATGCGCCTAAAATGTCTATATATACCAATACGTGAGTAAATACCGAATAAACGAATATGCGAGTAAAATGTCTAATATACCAATACGCGAGTAAATACCGAATAAACGAATATGCGCCTAAAATGTCTATATATACCAATACGCGAGTAAATATCGAATTATCGAATATGTGAGTTAAATGTCTATTATACCAATACGCGAGTAAATATCGAATTATCGAATATGTGAGTAAAATGTCTATATATACCAATACGCGAGTAAATACCGAATAAACGAATATGCGAGTAAAATGTCTATATATACCAATACGCGAGTAAATACTGAATAAAAGAATATGCGCCTAAAATGTCTATATATACCAATATATATACCAATAAACGAATATGAGAGTAAAATGTCCATGTAACTACGAGTAAATATCGAATATGCGAGTAAAATGTCTATATATACCAATACGTGAGTAATACCGAATAAACGAATATGCAAGTAAAATGTCCATGAACTACGAGTAAATATCGAATATGCGAGTAAAATGTCTATTATACAATACGCGAGTAAATATCAAATATGCGAGTAAAATGTCTATATATACCAATACGTGAGTAAATACAGAATAAACGAATATGCAAGTAAAATGTCCATGTAACTACGAGTAAATATCGAATATGCGAGTAAAATGTCTATTATACCAATACGCGAGTAATCAGAATAAACGAACATGCGAGTAAAATGTCTATTATACCAATACGCGAGTAAATACAGAATAAACGAATATGGCGAGTAAAAGTCCATGTAACTACGAGTAATAATATCGAATATGCGAGTAAAATGTCTATATATACCAATACGCGAGTAAATACAGAATAAACGAACATACGAGTAAAATGTCCATGTAATTACGAGTAAATATCGAAAATGCGAGTAAAATGACATATATACCAATACGCGAGTAAATACAGAATAAACGAACATGCGAGTAAAATGTCTATATATACCAATACGCGAGTAAATATCGAATTATCGAATATGTGAGTAAAATGTGTATATATACCAATGCGCGAGTAAATATCGAATAAACGAATATGCGCCTAAAATGTCTATATTACATAACGCGAGTAAATACCGAATAAACGAATATGTGAGTAAAATGTCTATATATACCAATACGCGAGTAAATACTGAATAAAAGAATATGCGCCTAAATGTCTATATAACCAATACGCGAGTAAATACCGAATAAACGAATATGCGAGTAAAATGTCTATTATTACCAATACGCGAGTAAATACCGAATAAACAAATAATGCGCCTAAAATGTCTATATATATACCAATACGCGAGTAAATATCGAATTATCGAATATGTGAGTAAAATGTCTATATACCAATACGCGAGTTAAAATCGAATAAACAATATGCGCCTAAAATGTCTATTATACCAATACGCGAGTAAAACCGAATAAACAAATATGCGAGTAAAATGTCTATATATACCAATACGCAAGTAAATACCAATAAACGAATATGAGAGTAAAATGTCCATGTAACTACGAGTAAATATCGAATTGCGAGTAAATGTCTATATATACCAATACGTAGTAAGTACAGAATAACGAATATGCAAGTAAATGTAACATGTAACTACGAGTAAATATCGAATATGCGAGTAAAATGTCTATTATACCAATATGTGAGTAAATACCGAATAAACGAATATGCGAGTAAAATGTCTATTATACCAATACGTGAGTAAATATCGAATTATCGAATATGTGAGTTAATGTCTATATACCAATACGCGAGTAAATACTATGAATTATCGATATGAGTAAAATGTCTATATATACCATACCGAGTAATACCGAATAAATTAATATGCGCCTAATGTCTATATATACCAATACTGAGTACCGTATATACTCGAGTATAAGTCGATCCGAGTATAAGTCGAGGTACCTATTTTTACCTGAAAAATTTGTAAAAACTGATTGACTCGAGTATAAGTCGAGGGTAGAAATTATCACCACTACTGCCTCTGATTCTGTGTGTTTTTAGGCTTTAGTTGCCCTTTAAATGGACAGCAGAATTCCCATACATGAATCCCATACAGTAATAGCCAAATCCAGTACCAGTAACCTCCAATTCTTGGCACTCCAGATGTTTGGAAACTACAACTCCAGCATGCTTGTTCTCGGGAGTTTGTTTCTAAACATGTGGAGTGGCCAGGTTCAGCAAACTTTTAATTAAGCTTACCATCATTTACAATTCTCCTGAACCCATATAGTAAAGGGCCCTCTGAACCCCATATAGTAATGGAACTCTGACCCCCATATAGTAAAGGATCTTTGACCCCAATAGTTAAAATGTCACCTGAGAGTTGTAGTTTCAAGCTGTCATTTGCACTGAACTAGCAGCTGTTTTATGCCCCAAACTGAGGAGACCCATCAGATTTACAGCATCCAGTTACAGTGCTGAGTGAGTCCAGCAGGCAAAATCAGGAAGCAGGATGTAAAGGCAGATCAGCTCCTGTAACTTTCTATACAGGTTAACAGAAGCGCCACCTACTGTTACTATCTGTAATTGCAGAATTTGGATCTAAATTAGGACTTGACTCGAGTATAAGTCAGTTAGGTTTTCAGGCTAATTTTAAGCCTCAAAAATTCGACTTATACTCAAGTATAACGTAAATACAGAATAAACGAATATGCGAGTAAAATGTCTATATATACCAATACGTGAGTAAATACAGAATAAACGAATATGCGAGTAAAATGTCCATGTAACTACGAGTAATATCGAATATGCGAGTAAAATGTCTATTATACCAACGCGAGTAAAACAGAATAATGAATATGCGAGTAAAAATGTCTATATATACCAATACGCGAGTAAATACCGAATAAACGAACATGCGAGTAAAATGTCCATGTAATTACAAGTAATATCGAAAATGCGAGTAAATGTCTATATATACCAATACGAGAGTAAATCCGAATAAACGAACATGCGAGTAAAATGTCTATTATACCAATACACGAGTAAATACCGAATAAACGAACATGCAAGTAAAATGTCTATATATACCAATACGCGAGTAAATACCGAATAAACGAATATGCAAGTAAAATGTCCATGTAACTACGAGTAAATATCGAATATGCGAGTAAAATGTCTATATATCAATACGCGAGTAATACTGAATAACGAACATGCGAGTAAAATGTCCATGTAACTACGAGTAAATATCGAATATGCGAGTAAATGTCTATTATACCAATACGCGAGTAAATACAGAATAAACGAATATGCGAGTAATGTCTATATATAACATTACGCGAGTAAATACAGAATAAACGAACATGCGAGTAAAATGTCCATGTAATTACGAGTAAATATCGAATATGCGAGTAAAATGTCTATATATACCAACGTGAGTAAATACAGAAAAAACGAACATCGAGTAAAAAAATGTATATATACCAATACGTGAGTAATACCGAATAACAACATGCGAGTAAAATGTCCATGTAATTACGAGTAAATATCGAATATGCGAGTAAAATGTCTATTAAACCAATACGCGAGTAAATACCGAATAAAAGAACATGCGAGTAAAATGTCCATGTAATTACATAAAATATCGAAAATGTGAGTAAATGTCTATATATACCAATACGCGAGTAAATACCTAATAACGAACATGCGAGTAAAATGTCCATGTATTACAAGTAAATATCGAAAATGCAAGTAAATGTCTATATATACCAATACGAGAGTAAATACCGAATAACCGAACATGCGAGTAAAATGTCTATTATACCAATACACGAGTAAATACCAGAATAACGAACATGCAAGTAAAATGTCTATATATACATACGCGAGTAAATACCGAATAAACGAATATGCGAGTAAATGTCTATATATACCTATACGTGAGTAAATACCGATAAAAAACGAATATGCAAGTAAAATGTCCATGTAACTACGAGTAAATATCGAATATGTGAGTAAATGTCTATATATAACAATACGCGAGTAACTACGAATAAACGAACATGCGAGTAAAATGTCTATATATACCAATACGCGAGTAAATACAGAATAAACGAACATGCGAGTAAAATGTCCATGTAATTACGAGTAAATATCGAATATGCGAGTAAAATGTCTATTATACCAATACGCGAGTAAATACCGAATAAACGAATATGGAGTAAAATGTCCATGTAACTACGAGTAAATATTGAATATGCGAGTAAAATGTTCTATATATACCAATACGCGAGTAATACCGAATAAACGAATATGCGAGTAAAATGTCCATGTAACTACGAGTAAATATTGAATATGCGAGTAAAATGTCTATATATACCTCTGAGTAAATACCGATAAAACAACATGCAAGTAAAATGTCTATATATACCATACGCGAGTAAATACCGAATAAACGAACATGCGAGTAAAATGTCTATTATACCAATACACGAGTAAATACCGAATAAACGAACATGCAAGTTAAATGTCTATTATACCATACGCAGTAAATACCGAATAAACGAACATGCGAGTAAAATGTCTATATATACCAATACGCGAGTAATACCGAATAAACGAATATGCAAGTAAAATGTCCATGTAACTACGAGTTAATATCGAATATGCGAGTAAAATATCTATATATAACAATACGCGAGTAAATACAGAATAAACGAACATGCTAGTAAAATGTCCATGTAATTACGAGTAAATATCGAATATGCGAGTAAAATGTCTATTATACCAATACGCGAGTAAATACAGAATAAACGAATATGCGAGTAAAATGTCTATATATACCAATACGCGAGTAAATACCTAAACGAATATGCGAGTAAAATTGTCCATGTAACTACGAGTAAATATCGAATATGCGAGTAAAATGTCTATATATACCAATACGTGAGTAAATACCGAATAAACGAACATGCGAGTAAAATGTCCATGTAATTACAAGTAAATATCGAAAATGCGAGTAAAATGTCTATTATACCAATACACGAGTAATAACCGAATAAACGAACATGCGAGTAAAATGTCTATATATACCAATACGCGAATAAATACCGAATAACGAACATGCGAGTAAAATGTCTATATATACCAATACGCGAGTAAATACGCGAATAAACGAACATGCTAGTAAAATGGCTATATAACCAATACGCGAGTGAAATACCGAATAAACGAATATCGAGTAAAATGTCTATATATACCAATACGCGAGTAATACGAATAAACGAATATGCGATTAAAATGTCTATATATACCAATACGCAAGTAAATACAATGTCTATATATACCAATAATACGCAAGTAAATACCGAATAAACGAATATGCGAGTAAATGTCTATATATACCAATATGCGAGTAATACCGAATAAACGAACATGCGAGTAAAATGTCTATTATACCAATTGCGAGTAAATACAGAATCCGCAAGTAAAATGTCATTAAACCTATACGCGAGTATCGAATCCGCGAGTCAAAGGTCTATTATACCAAAACGCGAGTAATATTGAATTATCAAATCCGCAAGTAAAATGTCTCTTATACCATACGCGAGTTAATATGAATTATCGATCCGTGAATAAAATGTAACATAGTAACATAGTAACATAGTATTAAGGTTGAATAAGACATTCGTCCATCAAGTCCAACCTATTCCCTTTTTTTTTTTTTTTTTTTTTACCCTACCTAACAGTTGATCCAGAGGAAGGCAAAAAACCCCAGCTAAAAAAGGGGGAAAAAATTCCTTCCTGACTCCAACGGCAATCGGAAAGTATCCCTGGATCAACCAGATCTATATGCATTAATACCAGTAATTCTCAATATTTTTTAGTTTTAGAAACTTATCCAGGCCTTTTTTAAAGTTATTCAATGAACTTGCCATTACCACCTCTGCTGGAAGACAGTTCCACAGTTTCACCGTTCTCACTGTAAAGAAACCTCTCCTAACTTGAAGATGAAACTTCTTTTCTTCCAACCTTAAAGGATGTCCACGAGTCCTCTGATATGACCTATTAGTGAAAATGCACCAGAGAGTTCACTGTATGGGCCATTAATATATTTGTATAAGGTTATCATGTCCCCACGCAACACGCCGCTTCTCCAATGTAAACAGCCCTAACTTGTCTAATCTGCCTGCATATTCAACCCCCTCCATTCCCCTTATTAATTTAGTTGCCCTTCTCTGGACTGCTTCCATTTCCAAGATGTCCCTTTGTATCTGGGATTCCAAACTGCACCGCATATTCAAATGAGGCCTTACCAGTGCCTTGTAAAGAGGGAGAATAAATATTTTTCTCTCTTGAATCTATTCCCCTTTTTATACAAGACAATATCTGCTAGCTCTAGCTGTTGCTACCTGGCATTGTTTGCTACAGCTAAGTCTGTTACTACCAGAACCCCCAAATCTCTTTCCATTTCAGATGCACCTAACACAGAGTTATTTATGGTGTAGGTGGCACAGGGATTATTAAATCCCAAATGCATCACCTTACATTTATCAACATTGAATCTCATCTGCCATTCTGCTGCCCATTTTGATAATCTATCTAGGTCTGCTTGCAGCACTTGCACATCATTGGAAGTTTCCAAAGCTCTGCATAATTTAGTGTCATCAGCAAACACAGAGACCTTGCTCTCAATGCCCCCTTAGTCATTATAAACAGATTAAACAGAAGCGGCCCAGTACAGAACCCTGAGGAACTCCGCTTAGAACTTTAGCCCACATAGATGTAGCTCCATTAACCACCACTCTCTGTTTGCGGTCCAATAACCAGTTCTCTATCCATGAAAAAAAATGTTTTCTTCAAGGCCAACAGTCCTCAGTTTATACATTAGGTCGCCTATGTGGCACAGTATCAAAGGCTTTTGCAAAATCCAAATATACCACATCCACACGCTGTGCCTGAATGTAACTTCTTACTCACTTCTTCATAAAAACCAATTAAATTTGTCTGGCATGATCTATTCTCATAAATCCATGCTGACTACTACTAATAAGATGATCTCTGGAGACAAGTCAAGGATATGATCCCTTAACAAAGTTTCCATCACCTTCCCTACCACTGATGTTAGGCTTACAGGTCTATAGTTACCAGGCTGTGAACGACTACCTTTTTGAATATTGGTATTCATTGGCTTTTTTCCAATCCAGCGGCACATCCCCAGACAAAAGCGACTCTGAAAAGATGAGACAGTGGTCTTGCTAGAACTGAACTAAGCTCTTTTAAAATCCTAGGATGCAATCCATCTGGTCCTGGCGCTTTATTGATATTAACTTTGTCTAATTGATTCCGTACCATATCCTCTGTTATCCAATGTGAAAACTCTTCATTTCCTCCCTGCACTTGTTACAATCCCTACTGTAAGGATTCTCAACAGTAAAAACCGATTTAAAAAAACGGTTTAGGCAGATTAGCCTTTTCGGCATCCTCTACAACCACCTCAGCTCCATTATTTAATGGTCCCACATTCTCAGTCCTCATTTTTTTACCATTTATATACTTAAAAAACATCTTGGGGTTGGACTTCTTTGTTCGGCAATCCGTATTTCATTTTCTATTTTAGCTAGTTTAATTGCTTTCTTGCACTCTTTATTACAACTTTTGAAGTCCCTGTAAGCCTGTTCTGGTCTTCTGCTTTCAAAATTTTAAAAGCCCTTTTTTTTTTTCTCATTTCCCTTTTTACCTGAGCATTAAGCCATGCAGGAGTGGACCTAATTTTTTTACACTTGTTTCCTAAAGGTACCGATTTGGAAATGTTATAGTTTAATATCCCTTTAAAGTAGTCACATCTGCTCAGTATCTTTGCCTAGAAACAGTTCCCCCCCCCAGTCTATGAGCAGGAGCGATTTCTTTAAAAGCATAAAATTAGCTTTCCTAAAGTTAAAAGTTTTTGTTAAGCCAGTGCACTTTAGTTTTCTGCAACCTATATTAAATGACACTATATCATGGTCACTATTCCCTAAGCTTCCCTTACCTTCATCTCCAAATGAGCTCTGGGTTATTAGATATCACCAGATCCAACAACGCATTCTTTCTAGTAGAACTTCTACCATCTGTGAAAGAAAATGCTCATATGGAATTTAAGAACTTTATACCTTTTGAGGTGCCTGGCAGTTCCATTACTCCAATCTATTTCAGGGTAGTTAAAATCCCCCATAACCAGAACATGCCCCATACCAGCAGCCTTCGCCAACTGCATATGGAGATTCATTTCCACCTCTTCCCCGGCATTTGGCGGCTTATAACACACTCCAACAATTAATTTACCTACCTTCTTGCTTCCTGTACACAGTTCCACCCATAATGTTTCTGCCGCATCGTTGCTCCCCCATCTATTCCATCTTTTAAATTTGGCTTTCAATTCCTGTTTAACATACATACATACTCCTCCTCTTTCTTATTACTCGGTCATGTCTAAATAAGGAGTACCCTTCAATATTTACTGTCCAGTCGTGTGAATCATAAGCCATGATTCTGCTATACCATTACATCATACCTTGCCTTTAACGCTATTATTTCAAGTTCGCCGGTTTTTCCAGCCAGACTCCTTGCATTGTAAACATACATTTAGATTATCAATTGATTTACTTCCATACATGGTCGTACATGCCTCCTTATCTCTATGACTCCCCCTCCTCCTTCTCCCTCCCTCCGTTGTGTTACTAGCCCCCAGATCCCTAACTTCTCTATCTACCCTGTGTAGTTAAACGTTCCCTCCCCCCCCATACCTAGTTTAAAATCTCCTCCAACCCCCTAGCCATCTTCTCCCCCAAAACAGTTGCACCATCACCATTGAGGTGCAATCCGTCACTACTACATGTACCTGGTACATGGTACCTAGGCGCGAATGAGCTCGAAAATAGTGCGCGTGAGAGTAAAATCTATTTTCCCAATGTCCTGGATATTCCAATGTGTTCCCCAGACCATTTCCCAGGTCCCACAGCCATTTACATTAAGTTACCATTGATATTTTAATTGTTTTTCATTCGAAACTTTTCGAACTATTTGCCTCCCATTGACTTTAATGGGTCCATTTTCGAACTGTCGAACTTTTTTTAGTTTGAAGTTTCGAAAGTTCGTCCATCCCTAACACACTATAATCACTTATAATGAATTGTGCCGTGCTCTGTTCTGTTCTTGTGTCTGTATCGGCACTAAAACTGTCAGTGGGAGTAAAGGAAGCGGAGGGTTCTCCAGTCCGGTACAATTTTAACAAATAGATTAACCCATTAGTTCTTTGACTATAGAAATTATAGTACAGATGGGAGGGTTTGTAAATGGAAGAAACAGATAATATTCTAACTTAGCTACTAGCTGAGATACTACACACACTGCTCCCAATATATTTTTGAACACTTATATTATATAAGGGATATGTATCCCACTACATGTAATTCTGTGTATTTCCAAGGCAGATTGTGTAATGGGCTCAAATAACTGAAAGTCACTCAGTGTATTTATATCATTCCCCATCACAGTTATTGCTTTCTTCCTGGTAACAGGGTTCTGCATGTGAGGGCCAATAATTAGAGGGATTGGGCATGACCAGTTACTGACAGTACATATCACTACAAACAATAATGCTTGTGAAGGTTCTCATTCATCCAGGTCATGGTATATCTGTAATATTCATCATCCAGGTCATGGTTCATCTGTAATATATTCATCCAGTTGGTAATATCTTAATATTCATTCATCAGGTCATGGTATATCATATATCATCATCCAGGTCATGGTATATCTGTATATTCATTCATCCAGGTCATGGTATATCTGTAAATATTCATTCATCCAGGTCATGGTTATATCTGTAATATTCATTCATCCAGGTCTGGTATTCTGTATATTCATCATCCAGGTCATGGTATATCTGTATATCATTCATCCAGGTCATGGTATATCTGTAATATTCATTCATCCAGGTCATGGTATATCTGTAATATTCATGTCATCCAGGTCATGGTATATCTGTAATATTCATTCATCCCAGGTCATGGTATATCTGTAATATTCATCATCCAGGTCATGGTATATCTGTATATTCATCACCAGGTCTGTATATCTGTATATTCATCCATCCAGGTCATGGTATATCTGTAATATTCATTCATCCATGTCATGGTATATCTGTAATATCATTCACAGGTCATGGTAATCTGTAATAATCATCATCCAGGTCATGGTATATCTGTAATATTCATTCATCCAGGTCATGGTATATCTGTAATATTCATATCTCCAGGTCATGGTATATCTGTAATATTCATTCATCCAGGTCATGGTATATCTTATATTCATCCATCAGGTCATGGTATATCTGTAATATTCATTCATCCAGGTCATGGTATATCTGTAATATTATTCATCCAGGTCTGGTATATCTGTAATAGTCATTCATCAGGTCATGGTATATCTGTAATAGTCATTCATCCAGGTCATGGTATAATCTGTAATGTCATTCATCCAGGTCATGGTATATCTGTAATATTCATTCATCCAGGTCATGGTATGTCTGTAATATTCATCATCCAGGTCATGGTTATGTCTGTAATATTCATCCATCCAGGTATGGTATATCTGTAATATTTCATCCATCACAGGTCATGGTATATCTGTAATATTCATCCATCCAGGTATGGTATATCTGTAATATTCATCCATCCAGGTCATGGTATACTCTGTAATATTGCTTCATCCGGTCATGGTATATCTGTAATATTCATCCATCCAGGTCATGGTATCTATGTAATATTCATTCATCCAGGTCATGGTATATCTATACTAATAAATGGCAAAGCCCTCACTCACTCATCACTAATTCTCCAACTTGCCGTGGAGGCAGATGGCTTAAATTTGGCAGGCTCATTCATTGCACTTACTTACAAAAGATAGCAGGTTCGTTTCGAAAAGGCAAGCCCTCACTCACTCACTCACTCACACACTCATCACTAATTCTCCAACTTGCCGTGGAGGCAGACGGCTTAAATTGGGCAGGCTCATTCATTGCACTTTACTTACAAAAGTTAAGCGGTTTCGTTTCGAAAAGGCAAAGCCCTCACTCACTCACTCACTCATCACTCATCACTAATTCTCAACTTGCGTGGCTAATTCTCCAACTTGCTGTGGAGGCAGAAGGCTTAAATTGGCAGGCTCATTCGTTGCACCTTACTTACAAAAGTTAAGCAGGTTTCATTTCGAAAAAGCAAAGCCCTCAATCCCCTCACTCACTCATCATCACTCATCACTAATTCTCCAACTTGCCGTGGAGGCAGACGGCTTAAATTTGGCAGGCTCATTCATTGCACCTTACTTACAAAAGTTAAGCAGGTTTCGTTTCGAAAAGGCAAAGCCCTCACTCACTCACTCACTCATCATTAATTCTCCAACTTGCCATGGAGGCAGACGGCTTAAATTTGGCAGGCTCATTCATTGCACCTTACTTACAAAGTTAAGCAGGTTTCATTTCGATACTAATACAAGGTTAAGCAGGTTTGTTTCGATACTAATACAAGGCAAAGCCCTCACTACTCATCACTATTGTCCAACTTGCCGTGGAGGCAGACGGCTTAAATTTGGCAGGCTCATTCATTGCACCTTACTTACTAAAAAGTTAAGCAGGTTTTGTTTTGAAAAGGCAAAGCCTCACTCCTTACTCATCTCACTCATCACTAATCTCCAACTTGCCGTGGAGGCAGACGGCTTAAATTTGGCAGGCTCATTCATTGGTCTCGAATATGCGAGTAAAATGTCTATTATACCAATACGCGAGTAAATACAGAATAAACGAACATGCAAGTAAAATGTCCATGTAACTACGAGTAAATATCGAATATGCGAGTAAAATGTCTATTATACCAATACGCGAGTAAATATCAAATATGCGAGTAAAATGTCTATCGAATATGCGAGTAAAATGTCTATTATACCAATACGCGAGTAAATATCAAATATGCGAGTAAAATGTCTATATATACCAATACGTGAGTAAATACAGAATAAACGAATATGCAAGTAAAATGTCCATGTAACTACTAGTAAATATCGAATATGCGAGTAAAATGTCTATTATACCAATACGCGAGTAAATACAGAATAAACGAACATGCGAGTAAAATGTCTATTATACCAATACGCGAGTAAATACAGAATAAACGAATATGCGAGTAAAATGTCCATGTAACTACGAGTAAATATCGAATATGCGAGTAAAATGTCTATTATACCAATACGCGAATAAATACCGAATAAACGAATATGCGAGTAAAATGTCTATTATACCAATACGCGAGTAAATACAGAATAAACGAATATGCGAGTAAAATGTCTATTATACCAATACGCGAGTAAATACAGAATAAACGAATATGCGAGTAAAATGTCTATTATACCAATACGCGAGTAAATACAGAATAAACGAACAGTTACATTTACTAATACTAACACTAACTAACATTAACTAACATTAACTAACAGTTACATTTACTAATACTAACACTAACTAACATTAACTAACATTATCCCCCAGTGTCACATTCCCACTTATCCCCCATGTCACATTCCCACTTATCCCCCAGTGTCACATTCCCACTTATATTTACTAATACTAACACTAACTAACATTAACTAACAGTTACATTTATTAATACTAACACTAACTAACATTAACCAACAGTTACATTTACTAATACTAACACTAACTAACATTAACTAACATTAACTAACAGTTACATTTACTAATACTAACACTAACTAACATTAACTAACATTATCCCCCAGTGTCACATTCCCACTGGGTGTATCAGTTGATGTATGATTTTATTTAGTCTTAGGGAGAGGAGTTTGGCTAGTATCTTGATGTCTGTTTGTAATAGCGATATGGGCCTGTATGATCCGGGTTGGAGTGAGTCTTTACCCGATTTAGGGATCAATACCATCAGGGCTCTAGACATTGATTCGGGTAGAGTTTGTGAGGAGAACATGTTGTTATAGAGGTCGAGCAATTTAGGGGCTAATATGTCTATGTAATGTGTGTAGAATTCAGCGGGAAGGCCGTCTGTGCCCGGTGTTTTGTTTCGTGGTATTTGGGTTAGTGTATTTCTAATTTCTATTTCAGTTATGGGTTCTTCTAGGAGGTTGCGGCTGTCCTGTGGTAGGCGTGGTAGGGGGAGTTGTTGGATGTAGTTCTTGAGCTCTTCGGATGTGTGTTGTGTTTGGGTTGAGTATAGAGTTTTGTAGTAGACTAGGAGGTGGTCTGCTACTTCTTTTGGTTTGGTGAGAAGTTGTCCTGTTTGGTTTTTCAGTTTGATGATCGTGGGGGGTTTGTGTTCATTGTTGGCCAGGTATGCGAGTAGCTTGCCATTTTTTTCACCATGTTCGTATAGTCTTTGTTTTCGAAAGAAAAGTTGTTTTTGGGTTTTGGCTTCGTATATGCTGTCGGTCATTCTGGATTGAAGTTTCAGGGATTCCGCGTTTTGTGTGGTGGGGTTTTGTGTGAATGTTTCGTGTGCCGCCTGTAGTAGTTTTGTGGCTTCTTTTTCTATTTTAGCAGAGTTTTGTTTGATTTTATTTATGCTAGAGGTGAGGGTCATACGGGCATGTAGTTTGAAGGCTTCCCATACCTGGGTCGGGCTAGCAGACTGATCGTTTGTACGGAAGAAGGAGTCCCACTCTTTTGTTAGGTCGGGTCCTTCCGAGAGTAATGTTAGCCAGAAGGGGTTGAGTCTCCATGGTCGTGGGGGGGGGGGGGTTTCTGTCCATGTCAGTTCGGCCCAGCAGGGTGCATGGTCCGAGAGTATCCTTGGGGCGTATTCTGCCTGGGTCAGGTGGGGAATTAGTGTAGCATGTATGAATATCATGTCAATTCTGGACATCGTGTTGTATGAGGCTGAGAAGCAGGAGTATTCCTTTTTAGCGGGGTGTAAATGGCGCCAGGCGTCGGTCATATTCATACTGTGCATGAGCCTTGCAAACCTGGTTTCGGGGTTTCTGGGGGGTTGCCAGTCTGTGGGGTGTAGTCTGTCTTGGAAAGCGTTTAGAATTGTGTTGAAATCTCCTAGCCATATAGCAGGTGTTCCTGGGTATTCAGCTATCAATTGTAGGCCTGTCTTTAGTGAGGATAATGTGAATGGTGGGGGGATGTATGAGGCAAGTAGAAGTAGGGGGACATTATGCACCTTAACATTCAAGAACACAAAAGTACCCGACCGATCCAGCCTAAGCTCCACCAGTTCGAACTGTGTGTGTTTATTTACTAGCACTGCTACTCCTCGGGAGGAAGATGTGAATTGGGCGTGGTATGCCCAACCCACCCAGGGTCTTTTGAGTGTAGTTTGTTGTTGGCCTTCCAGGTGGGTTTCTAGCAGGATTATTATATCCGCTTTGAGTTTTTTGCAGTATTGTAGGGTTGTTGATCGTTTGATCTTGTTCTGGAGGCCTCTAACGTTCCATGCTAAGACCCTGAATGTGGTTTGTTGGTCGCATTTTCAACCCGGTGGGCCAGGCTGGATCGGGAGGGGAACATTCCTATATATAACATTTTAGTCTTGATAGAGAGTAGTAATAAGAGCACATGTTAACACAGTTGTTGTAATACATATCATAATACATTATAGCATAGGCAGCAATAAACTTTTCCCAACTCCCGGCTTTGCACTGTGGAACTGGTGCAAGCATTATTCCCTGAACTGAAACAATTGAACAAGTAACTTTTGCCCGTTGGTCTCTTCCCATGGGAGGGACGGGTCGGGCACTTGGTTTGGCTAGCGCTGTTTGTACTGCGCTATGGCTATTATCTTGTCTTATGGGGGCGACTTCAGGTTGTCGCTGTGTTTAGGCTTTGAGTAGTGAGCTTCGAGAAAGTCTTTGTCCGCTCACTCGGGTGTTTTGGGGGTGATGGGGTAATCAGGGTTGCGTCCAGGGGGATGTGAGGTACATTGGGGGGAGGGCAGAGGGGAGAAAAAGGGGCAGGGGCCCATTGGTATTGGGCACGGCCCACCTCTGGCAAGGCCCTGGTGGGGTGAGGTTGTAGGTTGCTGTTGTTTATATGCTGTTGGTTTTTGGGCAGTGTCTGTCTATCTCGTGTGCTGCCATTTGGCTACGTGGGGCCGTGTCTTTACCCATCTATAGAGTTGTGGATATAGTCTTACCAGGTCGGCGGGCCGTGCGGTTTTGTTGTTGCTTCCATCTGAGCAGGTCTTTAGGCGTTGGGTCTTTCTTGGGGGGGGCCTTCCGTGTGGCCGTGGTTGGAGTCCAGCCATGTCGATGCCTCCGCGGCTGATGTGAAGAAATGTGTTTTGTCGCCTTTTGTAACTCGGAGGCGGGTCGGGTACAGCATAGCGTACTTTAGGTTGGCAGAGCGCAGCCTGCGCTTTACATCTGTGAATTTTGCACGTTGTTTTTGTATTTCCAAGGAAAAGTCAGGGTATACTGAGATCATGGTGTTTTGGTATGGGATGTTACCCTTCTCCCTGGTTAGCCGGAGTGTGGTATCTCGGTCTCGAAAGTTGAGTAGTTTTGCGATGAATGTTCTCGGGGGGGCTCCGGGAAGGGGGGGTCGTGCTGGTATTCTGTGTGCCCGTTCCACCACAAATGTATGGGAGAAGCTGTTTCTCCCAAAGGTAGTGATTAGTAGGTTCTCTAGGAATCCTGCCGGGTCTGAGCCGCTTTCTGTTGGGGAAAGTAATAGTGGGAATAAATACACCCACTTTCCAGGCTCGATTTTTTTTTTTTTAAATTCCCTCAGAGGAGGTGTTTTATTAACGCAATAAAGAAACATATTTGATCATACAGGTAACATTTTGTTGTAATTTTTGACAATGAATCTCGAGACATTTTTTTCCAGGCGTCTTACTAACTGCTTCCATCGCTGTTAAAGACAGTAAATTCTCATAAAATTATATACATTCTACTGGGTTGTTTGAGACCTTGGGTTGGTAGGTGGCCATTTTGGCTTCTTCTCCTGCCCTTTACAATCAGAGTCGACTTGGGAAACATACATAGAAGATAATTGATCCTATAATTCCAGTTCTGTTGTGTTGTTTAGCAGTGGGGTCTTGAGAAGTATTACTTCATACTTCGTCTGGGACTTTCCGTCATATTGAAGACAGTATGTTGCATACATTGTTAATATTGGGGTGCTTAGGTCATAGGCTATTTATGGCAGGGGGGACCCAGTCTTATTATCTTTGCTTTATTGGTTTTAACTTTTTGGTATTTCCCTAGGGGGTATATGCTTGGCGTATTGCTGTAGATTAAATTTAACACTATTAACTTTAACTTTTGCTGCCTATGTTGGTTGTTGCCTTTGGCTTAGATATGTTGGGTGTGTGTGTAGGTGTGTCTACTGTTACAATGTGTCAACACTGTGTCTTGACTTCATTTCCCCTTGGGGTTCGGTTCTATTTCCTATTGTGTTTTATCTCTAGTCGTTGCATGTGCGGGTGAGGATTCATCTGTTCCATATTCTGTATATTTTGTTGGACAGCCTCTGTTCGTGTAAATTAGTTTTTTGTAGGGGGGGTTGAGTTATCTCAAGTTCCATTGAGAAATTGTGGGTGTGGAGGCCTGTATCCAGGGTTCTGGCGATCAGTTTCCTGGCTGTGAAGAGGTTTCGCATAGGGGGGTTTGCAGATGTTTGCCTAGGTATAGGTGGTTTGTAAATACCCAGCAGGCATAGTTTGGGGTCTAGGTCTGACGGGGAGCCCATATGGTCGTGAGGAATTTCACCACTTGTCCAGAATCTTGTATTTGGGGGCATTCCCATACCATATGAAAAAAAGTTCCGGGGGAGGAGCGGCATTTGGGGCACAGAGGGCTGCGTTGTCTGAATGATTGGCTAATCTAATGGTTGTTAGTATGTCTGTGGAGGATATATAGTTGGGACTCCTTTCTGATGCTTTGGGGAGGCAGGCGGTCTTTGGTGCTTTTAGGGCTCTTCCCATTCTTCCTTTTCTATGGGTCCAATATCTCTTCCCATGTTGCCTTTTTACGTGGGGCCTGTGTTCGGGTTGGAGCATAGGAGATAGGTTACACATGGGATATGAGTTTGTGGGTTTGGGGGCTTCTATCAGTCTCAGTATTGGGTGCTTTCTAGGTTAAGTTGTTGGTTTCAAATTGGTCTGGAATGCGTGAAGTATAATTGGAGATATCTGAACGATGGGAACTGGGAGCTCAAACTCTTGTCTCAGCTGGTCGATACTTGATCTGACCATTAGCACAATGTGTTTATTCTGGTTACCACCATATACACCAGATTCCTGGTTGCTGTATAGAAAGAAATTCTGGTAGGTTTCTGTTAAACCAAAGTGGGGGTATGTATTTGTTTATGAGAGGGGTTTTCATTTCTTTCATCGTTAGGTCCCATGTTTTAAGTGTTTGCAGTAGTAGGGGGGGGTGGTGATAGTTGAGTGGTGGTGTACTGCCAGTCCGCGTGTGATCAGGTATGCAGAGTTGAGGGTTGTAGGTATTTCTTGTTTTCCAAAGAGGTTAATAAGTTTGTCGGTTTTATCTTGAGTCCAATGGTGTTTGTGTGTGAGATCTGGGATGCTAGGTAAATAGTCGGAAATCTGGGACTGCCATACCTCCCATGTTCGTTGGGCGTTTGAGTGTTTGCCAGCTGAGCTTCGGTCTGCCCGTCCCCATATAAAAGGTCTTATTGGTCCAGGGCTTGAGTATCTTAGGGGGATGAGAGGATTGGAGAATGCCCACAATGTACAGGATTTAGGTAGTAGTATCATTTTTGTGAGACTGATGCGGCGCCACTCCTACTGGTAGTTTGCCCATATTTGGGTTTTGGTTTTTATTAGTTGTATGAGGGGTCGAGGTTTAAGGAGGTATTCTTTTGAGTCTCTGGAAACGTTAATTCCTAGGTATTTAATGGTGGCAGATCTTTGTAGTGAGTTGGGGTGGGGTGGTGGTGGCATTAGCTGGGTAATGGTCTAATGGTAGGATTTGTGATTTTTCCCAATTATTGTGAGGCCTGAGTATTCTCCGTGTTGGTTAATTAAATGTAAAATTTTATGTAGGGATTTGTCTCGTCTGAAAGGTAATAAGCAACATGTCGCTGCATATGAGACTAACAATTCAGAGCATGTGCCTAGTTGGAGGCCTTGTAGTGTCTGGTCTTCTCTGAGTTTAATTGCCAGTGGTTCGATTGCTAGGGCGTAGAGGAGGGGGGACAGCGGGCCAGCCTTGGCGGGTCCCCTTGTTAGTGGGAAAGTGTCCGTTATCGTTCCGTTGGCTAGGATCTGGGCCTTGGGGTGAGAGTAGAGTACAGGAGTTGTAGCCATTGTATGAAACGGCCGACAGCCATATTTTTCCAGCACGTGCCAGAGGAAGGGCCATTCGACGAGTCGAACGCTTGGCAAGCGTCAAGACTCACAATGCATCTTGTTGCCCATATTGCGTGGGTAGCCTGTGTGTTTCAGTATGGGGCGGGGTATTTAGGGTGGTATTTTTCCCTGGGATGAATCCTGTTGATCTGGGTTTATCAGTTGATGTATGATTTTATTTGTCTTAGGGAGAGGAGTTGGCTAGTATTTGATGTCTGTTTGTAATAGCGATATGGGCCTGTTGAATCCGGGATGGAGTGGGTCTTTACCCGGTTTAGGGATCAATACCATCGGGCTCTAGACATGATCGGGTAGAGTTTGTGAGGAGAACATGTTGTTATAGAGGGGTCGAGCAATTTAGGGGCTAATACGTCTATGTAATGTGTGTAGAATTCAGCGGGAAGGCCGTCTGTGCCCGGTGTTTTGTTTCGTGGTATTGGGTTAGTGTATTTCTAATTTCTATTTCAGTTATGGGTTCTTTAGGAGGTTGCGGCTGTTCTGTGGTAGGCGTGGTAGGGGGAGTTGTTGGATGTAGTTTTGAGCTCTTCGGATGTGTGTTGTGTTTGGGTTGAGTATAGAGTTTTGTAGTAGACTAGGAGGTGGTCTGCTACTTCTTTTGGTTTGGTGAGAAGGTGTCCTGTTTGGTTTTTCAGTTTGATGATCGTGGGGGGTTTGTGTTCATTGTTGGCCAGGTATGCGAGTAGCTTGCCATTTTTTTCACCATGTTCGTATAGTCTTTGTTTTCGAAGAAAGTTGTTTTTGGGTTTTGGGTCTCGTATATGCTGTCGGTCATTCTGGATTGAAGTTTCAGGGATTCCGCGTTTTGGTTGTGTGGGTTTGTGTGGAATGTTTTGTGTGCCGCCTGTAGTAGTTTGTGGCTTCTTTTCTATTTTAGCGAGAGTTTAGTTTGTTTGATTTTATTTATGCTAGAGGTGAGGGTCATACGGGCATGTAGTTTAAAAGCTTCCCATACCTGGGTCGGGCTGGCAGACTGGTCGTTTGCGGAAGAAGGAAATCCCACTCTTTTGTTAGGTCGGGTCCTTCCGAGAGTAATGTTAGCCAGAAGGGGTTGGTCTCATGGTCGTTGGGGGGGGGGTTTCTGTCATGTCAGTCGGGCCCAGAAGGGTGCATGGTCCGAGAGTTACCTTGGGGCGTATTTGCCTGGGTCAGGTGGGGAATTAGTGTAGCGTGGATGAATATCATGTCAATTCTGGACATAGTGTTGTATGAGGCTGGAAACAGGAGTATTCCTTTTAGCGGGGTGTAAATGGCGCCAGGCGTCGGTCATGTTCATACTGTGCATGAGCCTTGCAAACCTGGTTTCGGGTTTCTGGGGGTTTGCCCAGTCTGTGGGGTGTAGTCTGTCTTGGGAAGCGTTTAGAATTGTGTGAAATCTCCTAGCCATATAGCAGGTGTTCCTGGGTATTCAGCTATGGTGTAGGCCTGTCTTTAGTGAGGAATAATGGGAATGGTGGGGGATGTATGAGGCAAGTAGAAGTAGGGGGACATTAGGCACCTTAACATTCAAGAACACAAAGTAACCTGACCGATCCAGCACTAAGCTCCACCAGTTCGACCGTGTGTGTTATATTACTAGCACTGCTACTCCTCGGGAGGAAGAGTGAATTGGGGCGTGGTATGCCAACCCACCCAGGGTCTTTTGAGGTAGTTGTTGTTGGCCTTCCAGTGGGGTTTCTAGCAGGATTATTATATCCGCTTTGAGTTTTTTGCAGTGATTGTAGGGTGGTTGATGTTTGATCTTGTTCTGGAGGCCTCTAACGTTCATGCTAAGACCCTGAATGTGGTTTGTGGTCGCATTTTCAACCCGGTGGGCCAGGCTGGATCGGGAGGGGAACATTCCTATATAACATTTTAGTCTAAATAGAGGTAGTAATAAGAGCACATGTTAACACAGTGTTGTATACATATCATAATACATTAGCATAGGCAGCAATAAAATTTTCCCAACTCCCGGCTTTGCACTGTGGAACTGGTGGCAAGCATTATTCCCTGAACTGAAACAATTGAACAAGTAACTTTTGCCCGTTGGTCTCTTCCCATGGGAGGGAGGGTCGGGCACTTGGTTTGGCTAGCGCTGTTTGTTACTGCGCTATGGATATTATCTTGTCTTATGGGGGCGACTTCAGGTGTCGCTGTGTTAGGCTTGAGTAGTGAGCTTCGAGAAAGTCTTTGTCCGCTCACTCGGGTGTTTTGGGGGTGATGGGGTAATCAGGGTTGCGTCCAGGGGGATGTGAGGTACATTGGGGGAGGGCAGAGGGGAGAAAAAGGGGCAGGGGCCCATTGGTATTGTGCAGGCACCTCTGGCAGGCCCTGGTGGGGTGAGGTTTAGGTGTGTGTGGTTATAAGGGTTTTGGGCAGTGTCTGTCTATCTCGTGTGCTGCCATTTGGCTACGTGGGGCGTGTCTTACCCATCTATAGAGTTGTGGATATAGTCTTACCAGGTCGGCGGGGCCGTGGCGGTTTTGTTGTTGCTTCCATCTGAGCAGGTCTTTAGGCGTTGGGTCTTCTTGGGGGGGGGCCTTCCGTGTGGCCGTGGTTGGAGTCCCGCCATGTCGATGCCTCCGCGGCTGATGTGAAGAAATGTGGTTTGTGCCTTTTGTAAATCGGAGGGGGGTCGGGTACAGCATAGCGTACTTTAGGTTGGCAGAGCGCAGCCTGCGCTTTACATCTGTGAATTTGCACGTTGTTTTTGTATTTCCAAGGAAAAGTCAGGGTATACTGAGATATGGTGTTTTGGTATGGGATGTTACCCTCTCCCTGGTTAGCCGGAGGGTGGTATCTCGGTCTCAGAAATTGAGTAGTTTTGCGATGAATGTTCTCGGGGGGCTCCAGGAGGGGGGGGGTCGTGCTGGTATTCTGTGTGCCCGTTCTACCACAAATGTATGGGAGAAGTGTTTCTCCCGAAGGTGGTGATTAGTAGGTTTTCTCAGGAATCCTGCCGGGTCTGAGCCCTCGCCCTTTCTGGTAGCCCCAATAGTCGATATTATTTGTTCTGTGTCTGTTCTCCAATCTTCTTGACTTGATTGTGTATAGCGTTTATTGTGGTCTGTTGGGTCTCTATCATGTGTTGCATAGGGGAGATCACTGTCCTCCACCGTGCTTACACGTTGTTCAGTCTCTGTGACCCTGTTGCGTAAGTTGTAAGGTCTTGCCGGACCAGGGAAAGTGACCTTGACCTCTTCTAGTTTGGTTGACAGTGTCGTCTGGCAAGTGGTAATCGCTCCAGGAGTTTGGCGCCATTTCTGTTGTATGGGGTCAGTGTTCGATGTGGCTGGGTTGTTAGGGTCTATGGTATGTTCTCTTCCGTGGGGCGTCTGAATTGTCTAGCTTTGCAGCTGTGTCCTGGATTTTTTTGGGGGGCGGCATTGTTTGCGTTTTTATTGCTGTGGGCGTAGTTCAGGTTAGCTGCTTTGCGTTTGGAGGCTGTTGGGCCTTTTCAGGGGGTTTGGTTGATGTGGGGGGTCCGGAGTGTGCCCTTCCCACTCGGCTCTGTGGTCAGGTAGATATGGGGGTTCTGGGGTTTTGCTCGTATTAGTGTTGACGGATGGTAGGGCGATTGAGTCGGGCTCTTCTTTTTTCGCTGAGCAGTTCAGGGGCCTGGGGTGGGTATGTCACAGTGCTGTGCCTTGTCAGTGCCTGTCCAGGGGCCTGTGCGCCAGGGCTCCGTTCCTGTGGTTGTTGGGGCGTTCGGTGGGGTAGCTGTAAGGTAGGTTCCTCTGTGCTGTTAAGTGTTGTTGCTCTGGTGGGTTTGTGGGGCCTGGTTTGTGCCACGTGGGTTCGTGTGGGGGGCCCGTGGTTGGGTGGGTGTAGGGGTTTTTGGGTTTGCCGTTTCTACCTCCTTATGTTGGATGCGTGGGTGCTTCAGATCGCCCCTTCCCTCTTAGCTCCGGGGCAGTTCCAGAGGCTCTCAGCACGGTCGGTGCGGTCTGGCCCCGACGGTGTCGGCTCAGGGGCTCCTAGGCACGGGGGCCTGTGTCATGGATGGTGACGGGGGCAGCAGCCGGGCAGGGTCTCTAGTGCCGTCAGGCAACTGTCATTCGGTTTGTGGGGCCTACTGCTTTGTCAACATGGGTTGCGGTCAGGGCCGCTGAGTTGCCCGCTTGTGGTAACCTTATGGTTGGGTGGGTGTGGGGGTTTTGGGCTCCGCCTCCTACCTCCTTGTATCCGGTGCGTGGTGTGTTTCGGGTTGCACCTCCCCTCGTTGTACCGGGACGCCAGGGGTCTGCGGTAGGCCGCGCGGTGGGCTCAACGACGTCGGCCCGGGGCTCCAGGGCGGAGCTCTATTCTCGTTGCTGTGGGCTCTTCCTTTCGGTAAGCAGGGGTTCCGGCGCTTTGGGTTTCCCGGAGCGGTCCGGAGGCGTGCAGGGCCCGGCGGCCAGTCCACGTGGCTGCGTCTGAGTGGTGGGCGCCTGGTTGCGGGGGTGTTTCTCCCTCTTAGGAGGTATTTATGTGTCCCTGGGGATAGGTTTTAGGTTATTATTGGGGTTTCCCTTCAGGATTTTGCTCGGATCTTTGTGAGCGAGCGGAGCTAGTTAGGTGGTGCGTCCTAACTCATGCCGTTTCAGGCCACGCCCTTCCAGGCTCGATTTAGATCCTGAATTGCATATAGAAGTCAATGGGAAGAGGTGGATAAAATCGAATGCAGAAAAATCGAACATGCGATTAAAATGTCCATTATACCAATACGTGAGTAAATACCGAATAAACGAATATGCAAGTAAAATGTCCATGTAACTACGAGTAAAATCGATTGCGAGTAAAATGTCTTTATACCATACGCGAGTAAATACAGAATAAACGAACATGCAAGTAAAATGTCCATGTAACTACGAGTAAATATCGAATATGCGAGTAAAATGTCTATTATACCAATACGCGAGTAAATATCAAATATGCGAGTAAAATGTCTATATATACCAATAGTGAGTAAAACAGAATAAACGATATGCAAGTAAAATGTCCATGTAATAATAGTAAATATCGAATATGCGAGTAAAATGTCTATTATCCAATACGGAGTAAATACAGAATAAACGAACATGCGAGTAAAATGTCTATTATACCAATACGCGAGTAAATACAGAATATAACGAATTGCGAGTAAATGTCATGTAATACGAGTAAATATCGAATATGCGAGTAAAATGTCTATTATACCAATACGCGAATAATACCGAAATAAACGAATATGGAGTAAAAATGTCTATTATACCCAATACGCGAGTAAATACAGAATAAACGAAATGAGAGTAAAATGTCTATTATACAATACGCGAGTAAATACAGAATAAACGAATATGGCGAGTAAAATGTCTATTATACCAATACGCGAGTAAATACAGAAGAATAAACGAATATGCGAGTAAATGTCTATTATACCAATACGCGAGTAATCAGCAAAACGAACATGCGAGTAAATGTCTATATACCAATACGCGAGTAAATACAGAATAAACGAATATGCGAGTAAAATGTCCATGTAATTACGAGTAAATATCGAAATGCGAGTAAAATGACTATATATACCAATACGCGAGTAAATACGAATAAACGAATAAGAATATGCGAGGTAAAATGTCTATTATACCAATACGTGAGTAAATACAGAATAAACGAATATGCGAGTAAAATGTCTATTATACCAATACGCGAGTAAATACAGAATAAACGAATATGCGAGTAAAATGTCTATATATACCAATACGCGGTAAACACAGAATAAACGAATATGCGAGTAAAATGTCCATGTAACTACAGTAAATATCGAATATGCGAGTAAAATGTCTATAATACCAATACGGGGTAGTAAATACAGAATGAACATGCGAGAGTAAATGTCATATATACCAATACGCGAGTAATATCGAATTACGAATATGTGAGTAAAATGTGTATATATACCATGCGCGAGTAAATATCGAATAAACGAATATGGCCTATAAATGTCTATACTACCAATACGCGAGGATAAATACCGAATAAACGAATATGTGAGTAAAATGTCTATATACAATACGCGAGTAAATACTGAATAAAAGAATATGCGCTAAAATGTCTATATATACCAATACGTGAGTAAATACCGAATAAACGAATATGCGAGTAAAATGCTATATATACCATACGCGAGTAAAATACCGAATAAACGAATATGCGCCTAAATGTCTATATATACCAATACGCGAGTAAATATCGAATTATTCGAATATGTGAGTTAAATGTCTATTAACCAATACGCGAGTAAATATCGAATTATCGAAATATGTGAGTAAAATGTCTATATATACCAATAGCATGTAATTACGAGTAAATATCGAATATGCGAGTAAAATGTCTATTATACCAATACGCGAGTAAATACAGAATAAACGAACATGCGAGTAAAATGTCTATTATACCAATACGCGAGTAAATACAGAATAAACGAATATGCGAGTAAAATGTCCATGTAATTACGAGTAAATATCGAAAATGCGAGTAAAATGACTATATATACCAATACGCGAGTAAATACCGAATAAACGAATATGCGAGTAAAATGTCTATTATACCAATACGTGAGTAAATACAGAATAAACGAATATGCGAGTAAAATGTCTATTATACCAATACGCGAGTAAATACAGAATAAACGAATATGCGAGTAAAATGTCTATATATACCAATACGCGAGTAAACACAGAATAAACGAATATGCGAGTAAAATGTCCATGTAACTACAAGTAAATATCGAATATGCGAGTAAAATGTCTATATATACCAATACGGGAGTAAATACAGAATGAACATGCGAGTAAAATGTCTATATATACCAATACGCGAGTAAATATCGAATTATCGAATATGTGAGTAAAATGTGTATATATACCAATGCGCGAGTAAATATCGAATAAACGAATATGCGCCTAAAATGTCTATACATACCAATACGCGAGTAAATACCGAATAAACGAATATGTGAGTAAAATGTCTATATATACCAATACGCGAGTAAATACTGAATAAAAGAATATGCGCCTAAAATGTCTATATATACCAATACGCGAGTAAATACCGAATAAACGAATATGCGAGTAAAATGTCTATATATACCAATACGCGAGTAAATACCGAATAAACAAATATGCGCCTAAAATGTCTATATATACCAATACGCGAGTAAATATCGAATTATCGAATATGTGAGTTAAATGTCTATATATACCAATACGCGAGTAAATCCGAAATAACGAATATGCGAGTAAATGTCTATATATACCAATACGCGAGTAAATACTGAAAAAAGAATATGCGCCTAAAATGTCTATATTATACCAAATATATACCAATAAACGAATATGCGAGTAAAATGTCCATGTAACTACGAGTAAATATCGAATATGCGAGTAAAATGTCTATATATACCAATACGTGAGTAAATACCGAATAAACGAATATGCAAGTAAAATGTCCATGTAACTACGAGTAAATATCGAATATGCGAGTAAAATGTCTATTATACCAATACCGAGTAAATATCAAATATGCGAGGAAATGTCAATATCCAATACGTGAGTAATACAGAATAAACGAATATGCAAGTAAAATGTCCATGTAACTACGAGTAAATATCGAATATGCGAGTAAAATGTCTATTATACCAATACGCGAGGAATACAGAATAACGAACATGCGAGTAAAATGTCTATTATACCAATACGCGAGTAAATACAGAATAAACGAATATGCGAGTAAAATGTCCATGTAACTACGAGTAAATATCGAATATGCGGAGTAAAATGTCTATATATACCAATACGCGAGAGTAAATACAGAATAAACGAACATACGAGTAAAATGTCATGTAATTACGAGTAAATATCGAAAATGCGATATAAATGACTAATATTCCAATACGCGAGTAAATACAGAATAAACGAACATGCGAGTTAAAATGTCTATATATACCAATACGCGAGTAAATATCGAATATCGAATTGTGAGTAAAATGTGTATAATACCAAGCGCGAGTAAATATCGAATATAAACGAATATGCGCCTAAAATGTCTATATATACCAATACGCGAGTAAACTAACGAATAAACGAAATATGTGAAGTACAAATGTCTCATATATACCAATACGCGAGTAAATACTGAAATAAACGAACATGCGAGTAAAATGTCCATGTAACTACGAGTAAATATCGAATATGCGAGTAAAATGTCTATATATACCAATACGCGAGTAAATACCGAATAAACGAATATGCGCCTAAAATGTCTATATATATACCAATACGCGAGTAAATATCGAATTATCGAATATGTGAGTAAAATGTCTATATATACCAATACGCGAGTAAATATCGAATAAACAAATATGCGCCTAAAATGTCTATATATACCAATACGCGAGTAAATACCGAATAAACAAATATGCGAGTAAAATGTCTATATATACCAATACGCAAGTAAATACCGAATAAACGAATATGAGAGTAAAATGTCCATGTAACTACGAGTAAATATCGAATATGCGAGTAAAATGTCTATATATACCAATACGTGAGTAAGTACAGAATAAACGAATATGCAAGTAAAATGTACATGTAACTACGAGTAAATATCGAATATGCGAGTAAAATGTCTATTATACCAATATGTGAGTAAATACCGAATAAACGAATATGCGAGTAAAATGTCTATTATACCAATACGTGAGTAAATATCGAATTATCGAATATGTGAGTTAAATGTCTATTATACCAATACGCGAGTAAATATCGAATTATCGAATATGTGAGTAAAATGTCTATATATACCAATACGCGAGTAAATACCGAATAAATTAATATGCGCCTAAAATGTCTATATATACCAATACGTGAGTACCGTATATACTCGAGTATAAGTCGATCCGAGTATAAGTCGAGGTACCTATTTTTACCTGAAAAATTTGTAAAAACTGATTGACTCGAGTATAAGTCGAGGGTAGAAATTATCACCACTACTGCCTTCTGATTCTGTGTTGTTTTTAGGCTTTAGTTGCCCTTTAAATGGACAGCAGAATTCCCATACATGAATCCCATACAGTAATAGCCAAATCCAGTACCAGTAACCTCCAATTCTTTGGCACTCCAGATGTTTGGAAACTACAACTCCCAGCATGCTTTGTTGCTGGGAGTTTGTTTCTAAACATGTGGAGTGGCCAGGTTCAGCAAACTTTTAATTAAGCTTACCATCATTTACAATTCTCCTGAACCCCATATAGTAAAGGGCCCTCTGAACCCCATATAGTAATGGGAACTCTGACCCCCATATAGTAAAGGATTCTTTGACCCCAATAGTTAAAAATGTCACCTGAGAGTTGTAGTTTCAAGCTGTCATTTGCACTGAACTAGCAGCTGTTTTATGCCCCAAACTGAGGAGACCCATCAGATTTACAGCATCCAGTTACAGTGCTGAGTGAGTCCAGCAGGCAAAATACAGGAAGCAGGAAGTGTAAAGGCAGATCAGCTCCTGTAACTTTCTATACAGGTTAACACAGCGCCACCTACTGGTTACTATCTGTAATTGCAGAATTTGGATCTAAATTAGGACTTGACTCGAGTATAAGTCGAGGTTAGGTTTTCAGGCTAATTTTAAAGCCTCAAAAATTCGACTTATACTCAAGTATATACGGTAAATACAGAATAAACGAATATGCGAGTAAAATGTCTATATATACCAATACGTGAGTAAATACAGAATAAACGAATATGCGAGTAAAATGTCCATGTAACTACGAGTAAATATCGAATATGCGAGTAAAATGTCTATTATACCAATACGCGAGTAAATACAGAATAAATGAATATGCGAGTAAAATGTCTATATATACCAATACGCGAGTAAATACCGAATAAACGAACATGCGAGTAAAATGTCCATGTAATTACAAGTAAATATCGAAAATGCGAGTAAAATGTCTATATATACCAATACGAGAGTAAATACCGAATAAACGAACATGCGAGTAAAATGTCTATTATACCAATACACGAGTAAATACCGAATAAACGAACATGCAAGTAAAATGTCTATATATACCAATACGCGAGTAAATACCGAATAAACGAATATGCAAGTAAAATGTCCATGTAACTACGAGTAAATATCGAATATGCGAGTAAAATGTCTATATATCAATACGCGAGTAAATACTGAATAAACGAACATGCGAGTAAAATGTCCATGTAACTACGAGTAAATATCGAATATGCGAGTAAAATGTCTATTATACCAATACGCGAGTAAATACAGAATAAACGAATATGCGAGTAAAATGTCTATATATAACAATACGCGAGTAAATACAGAATAAACGAACATGCGAGTAAAATGTCCATGTAATTACGAGTAAATATCGAATATGCGAGTAAAAATGTCTATATAACCAAACGTGAGTAAATACAGAAAAACGAACATGCGAGTAAAATGTATATATACCAATACGTGAGTAAATACCGAATAACAACATGCGAGTAAATGTTCCATGTCTTACGACGTAATATCGAATATGCGAGTAAAATGTCTATATATACCAATACGCGAGTAAATACCGAATAAACGAACATGCAAGTAAAATGTCCATGTAACTACGAGTAAATACCGAATATGCAATTAAAATGTCTATATATACCAATACGTGAGTAAATACAGAAAAAACGAACATGCGAGTAAAATGTCCATGTAATTACGAGTAAATATCGAATATGCGAGTAAAATGTCTATTGTACCAATACGCGAGTAAATACAGAATAAACGAATATGGGAGTAGAATGTCTATTATACCAATACGCGAGTAAATACCGAATAAACGAACATGCGAGTAAAATGTCCATGTAATTACGAGTAAATATCGAATTTGCAAGTAAAATGTCTATTATACCAATACGCGAGTAAATACCGAATAAACGATCATGCGAGTAAAATGTCTATTATACCAATACACGAGTAAATACTTAATAAACGAACATGCGAGTAAAATGTCCATGTAATTACAAGTAAATATCGAAAATGCGAGTAAAATGTCTATATATACCAATACGCGAGTAAATACCGAATAAACGAATATGCGCCTAAAATGTCTATATATACCAATACGCGAGTAAATACCGAATAAACCAACATGCGAGTAAAATGTCCATGTAATTACGAGTAAATATCGAATATGCGGGTAAAATGTCTATATATACCAATACGTGAGTAAATACCGAATAAACGAACATGCAAGTAAAATGTCTATATATACCAATACGCGAGTAAATACCGAATAAACGAACATGCGAGTAAAATGTCTATTATACCAATACACGAGTAAATACCGAATAAACGAACATGCAAGTTAAATGTCTATTATACCAATACGCGAGTAAATACCGAATAAACGAACATGCGAGTAAAATGTCTATATATACCAATACGCGAGTAAATACCGAATAAACGAATATGCAAGTAAAATGTCCATGTAACTACGAGTTAATATCGAATATGCGAGTAAAATATCTATATATAACAATACGCGAGTAAATACAGAATAAACGAACATGCTAGTAAAATGTCCATGTAATTACGAGTAAATATCGAATATGCGAGTAAAATGTCTATTATACCAATACGCGAGTAAATACAGAATAAACGAATATGCGAGTAAAATGTCTATATATACCAATACGCGAGTAAATACCGAATAAACGAATATGCGAGTAAAATGTCCATGTAACTACGAGTAAATATCGAATATGCGAGTAAAATGTCTATATATACCAATACGTGAGTAAATACCGAATAAACGAACATGCGAGTAAAATGTCCATGTAATTACAAGTAAATATCGAAAATGCGAGTAAAATGTCTATTATACCAATACACGAGTAAATACCGAATAAACGAACATGCGAGTAAAATGTCTATATATACCAATACGCGAGTAAATACCGAATAAACGAACATGCGAGTAAAATGTCTATATATACCAATACGCGAGTAAATACCGAATAAACGAACATGCTAGTAAAATGGCTATATATACCAATACGCGAGTAAATACCGAATAAACGAATATGCGAGTAAAATGTCTATATATACCAATACGCGAGTAAATACCGAATAAACGAATATGCGATTAAAATGTCTATATATACCAATACGCAAGTAAATACAATGTCTATATATACCAATACGCAAGTAAATACCGAATAAACGAATATGCGAGTAAAATGTCTATATATACCAATATGCGAGTAAATACCGAATAAACGAACATGCGAGTAAAATGTCTATTATACCAATATGCGAGTAAATACAGAATCCGCAAGTAAAATGTCCATTAAACCTATACGCGAGTATCGAATCCGCGAGTCAAAGGTCTATTATACCAAAACGCGAGTAAATATTGAATTATCAAATCCGCAAGTAAAATGTCTCTTATACCAATACGCGAGTTAATATGAATTATCGAATCCGTGAATAAAATGTAACATAGTAACATAGTAACATAGTAATTAAGGTTGAATAAAGACATTCGTCCATCAAGTCCAACCAAGTCCAACCTATTCCCTTTTTTTTTTTTAACCCTACCTAACAGTTGATCCAGAGGAAGGCAAAAAACCCCAGCTAAAAAAGGGGGGAAAAAATTCCTTCCTGACTCCAAACGGCAATCGGAAAGTATCCCTGGATCAACCAGATCTATATGCATTAATACCAGTAATTCTCAATATTTTTTAGTTTTAGAAACTTATCCAGGCCTTTTTTAAAGTTATTCAATGAACTTGCCATTACCACCTCTGCTGGAAGACAGTTCCACAGTTTCACCGTTCTCACTGTAAAGAAACCTCTCCTAACTTGAAGATGAAACTTCTTTTCTTCCAACCTTAAAGGATGTCCACGAGTCCTCTGATATGACCTATTAGTGAACAATGCACCAGAGAGTTCACTGTATGGGCCATTAATATATTTGTATAAGGTTATCATGTCCCCACGCAACCGCCGCTTCTCCAATGTAAACAGCCCTAACTTGTCTAATCTGCCTGCATATTCAAGCCCCTCCATTCCCCTTATTAATTTAGTTGCCCTTCTCTGGACTGCTTCCATTTCCAAGATGTCCCTTTTGTATCTGGGATTCCAAAACTGCACCGCATATTCCAAATGAGGCCTTACCAGTGCCTTGTAAAGAGGGAGAATAATATTTTTCTCTCTTGAATCTATTCCTCTCTTTATACAAGACAATATCTTGCTAGGTGGCACAGGGATTATTAAATCCCAAATGCATCACCTTACATTTATCAACATTGAATCTCATCTGCCATTCTGCTGCCCATTTTGATAATCTATCTAGGTCTGCTTGCAGCACTTGCACATCATTGGAAGTTTCCAAAGCTCTGCATAATTTAGTGTCATCAGCAAACACAGAGACCTTGCTCTCAATGCCCCCTTCTAAGTCATTTATAAACAGATTAAACAGAAGCGGCCCCAGTACAGAACCCTGAGGAACTCCGCTTAGAACTTTAGCCCACATAGATGTAGCTCCATTAACCACCACTCTCTGTTTGCGGTCCAATAACCAGTTCTCTATCCATGAAAAAAATGTTTTCTTCAAGGCCAACAGTCCTCAGTTTATACATTAGTCGCCTATGTGGCACAGTATCAAAGGCTTTTGCAAAATCCAAATATACCACATCCACAGCTGTGCCTGAATGTAACTTCTTACTCACTTCTTCATAAAAACCAATTAAATTTGTCTGGCATGATCTATTTCTCATAAATCCATGCTGACTACTACTAATAAGATGATCTCTGGAGACAAAGTCAAGGATATGATCCCTTAACAAAGTTTCCATCACCTTCCCTACCACTGATGTTAGGCTTACAGGTCTATAGTTACCAGGCTGTGAACGACTACCTTTTTTGAATATTGGTATTACATTGGCTTTTTTCCAATCCAGCGGCACATCCCCAGACAAAAGCGACTCTGAAAAGATGAGACAGTGGTCTTGCTAGAACTGAACTAAGCTCTTTTAAAATCCTAGGATGCAATCCATCTGGTCCTGGCGCTTTATTGATATTAACTTTGTCTAATTGATTCCGTACCATATCCTCTGTTATCCAATGTGAAAACTCTTCATTTCCTCCCTGCACATTGTTACAATCCCTACTGTAAGGATTCTCAACAGTAAAAACCGATGTAAAAAAACGGTTTAGCAGATTAGCCTTTTCGGCATCCTCTACAACCACCTCAGCTCCATTATTTAATGGTCCCACATTCTCAGTCCTCATTTTTTTACCATTTATATACTTAAAAAACATCTTGGGGTTGGACTTGCTTTGTTCGGCAATCCGTATTTCATTTTCTATTTTAGCTAGTTTAATTGCTTTCTTGCACTCTTTATTACAACTTTTGAAGTCCCTGTAAGCCTGTTCTGTGTCTTCTGCTTTCAAAATTTTAAAAGCCCTTTTCTTTTTTTCCATTTCCCTTTTTACCTGAGCATTAAGCCATGCAGGAGTGGACCTAATTTTTTTACACTTGTTTCCTAAAGGTACCGATTTGGAAATGTTATAGTTTAATATCCCTTTAAAAGTAGTCCACATCTGCTCAGTATCTTTGCCTAGAAACAGTTCCCCCCAGTCTATGAGCAGGAGCGATTTCTTTAAAAGCATAAAATTAGCTTTCCTAAAGTTAAAAGTTTTTGTTAAGCCAGTGCACTTTAGTTTTCTGCAACCTATATTAAATGACACTATATCATGGTCACTATTCCCTAAGCTTCCCATTACCTTCATCTCCAAAATGAGCTCTGGGTTATTAGATATCACCAGATCCAACAACGCATTCTTTCTAGTAGGAACTTCTACCATCTGTGAAAGAAAATGCTCATATAGGAAATTTAAGAACTTTATACCTTTTGAGGTGCTGGCAGTTCCATTACTCCAATCTATTTCAGGGTAGTTAAAATCCCCCATAACCAGAACATGCCCCATACCAGCAGCCTTCGCCAACTGCATATGGAGATTCATTTCCACCTCTTCCCCGGCATTTGGCGGCTTATAACACACTCCAACAATTAATTTACCTACCTTCTTGCTTCCTGTACACAGTTCCACCCATAATGTTTCTGCCGCATCGTTTGCTCCCCCATCTATTCCATCTTTTAAATTTGGCTTCAATTCCTGTTTAACATACATACATACTCCTCCTCCTTTCTTATTAACTCGGTCATGTCTAAATAAGGAGTACCCTTCAATATTTACTGTCCAGTCGTGTGAATCATTAAGCCATGATTCTGCTATACCAATTACATCATACCTTGCCTTTAACGCTATTATTTCAAGTTCGCCGGTTTTTCCAGCCAGACTCCTTGCATTTGTAAACATACATTTTAGATTATCAATTGATTTACTTCCATACATGGTCGTACATGCCTCCTTATCCTCTATGCTCCCCCCTCCTCCTTCTCCTCCCTCCGTTGTGTTACTAGCCCCCAGATCCCTAACTTCTCTATCTACCCCTGTGTAGTTAAACGTTCCCTCCCCCCCCATACCTAGTTTAAAATCTCCTCCAACCCCCTAGCCATCTTCTCCCCCAAAACAGTTGCACCATCACCATTGAGGTGCAATCCGTCACTACTACATGTACCTGGTACATGGTACCTAGGCGCGAATGAGCTCGAAAATAGTGCGCGTGAGAGTAAAATCTATTTTCCCAATGTCCTGGATATTCCAATGTGTTCCCCAGACCATTTCCCAGGTCCCACAGCCATTTACATTAAGTTACCATTGATATTTTAATTGTTTTTCATTCGAACTTTTCGAACTATTTGCCTCCCATTGACTTTAATGGGTCCATTTTCGAACTGTCGAACTTTTTTAGTTTGAAGTTTCGAAAGTTCGTCCATCCCTAACACACTATAATCACTTATAATGAATTGTGCCGTGCTCTGTTCTGTTCTTGTGTCTGTATCGGCACTAAAACTGTCAGTGGGAGTAAAGGGAAGCGGAGGGTTCTCCAGTCCGGTACAATTTTAACATAGATTAACCCATTAGTTACTTTGACTATAGAAATTATAGTACAGATGGGAGGGGTTGTTAAATGGAAGAAACAGATAAATATTCTAACTTAGCTACGTAGCTGAGATACTACACCACTGCTCCCAATATATTTTTGAACACTTATATTATATAAGGGATAATGTATCCCACTACATGTAATTCTGTGTATTTCCAAGGCAGATTGTGTAATGGGCTCAAATAACTGAAAGTCACTCAGTGTAATTTATATCATTCCCCATCACAGTTATTGCTTTCTTCCTGGTAACAGGGTTCTGCATGTGAGGGCCAATAATTAGGAGGGATTGGGCATGACCAGTACTGACAGTACATATCACTACAAACAATAATGCTTGTGAAGGTTCTCATTCATCCAGGTCATGGTATATCTGTAATATTCATTCATCCAGGTCATGGTATATCTGTAATATTCATTCATCCAGGTCATGGTATATCTCCCCATGTTTTTAAGTGTTTTGCAGTAGTAGGGGGGGGGGTGTATAGTTGAGTGGTGGTGTACCTCCAGTCCGCGTGTGATCAAGGTATGCAGAGTTGAGGGTTGTAGGATTTCTTTGTTTTCCAAAGAGGTTTAATAAGTTTGTCGGTTTTTATCTTGAGTCCAATGGTGTATGGTGTGAGATCTGGGATGATAGGTATAAGGTCCGGAAATCTGGGACGCAATACCTCCCAGCTGTTCGCTTGGGCGGTTTGAGTGTTGCCAGCATGAAGCTCGGTCTGCCGTCCCCATATAAAGGTCTGATTATTGAGTCCAGGGCTTGTGAAGTATCTTAGGGGGATGAAGGATTGGAGAATGCCATACCACATGTACAGGATTTAGGTATTAGTATCATTTTTGTGAGACTGATGGGCCCGCCACTCCTACTGGTAGTTTTGCCCATATTTGGGTGTTTGGTTTTATAGTAGTGTATGAGGGGTTCGAGGTTTAGGGCAGTATTCTTTTGAGTCTCTGGAAACGTACATTCCTAGTATTAATGGTGGCAGATCTTTGTAGTGGAGTTGGGGTGGTGGTTGGCATAAGCTGGGTAATGGTCTACATGGTAGATTTGTGTGTTTTTCCCAATTTATTGTGGGCCGAGATATTCTCCTGTTGGTTAATAAATGTAAACTTTTTATTGTAGGGATTTGTCTCGTCTGAAAGGTTTAAAGCAACATGTCGTACTGCATGAGACAACAATTAGAGCAATGTGCCTCAGTTGGGCCTTGTAGTGTCTGGTCTTCTCTGAGTTTAATTGTCCAGTGGTTCGATTGCAGGGCGTAGAGGAGGGGGGACAGCGTCGGGCACGACTTGGCGGTACCCCTCTGTAGTGGAAGTGGTCCGTATCGTTCCGTTGGCTAGGATCTGGGCCTTGGGGTGAGAGTACAGGAGTTGTAGCCATGTATGAAACGGCCGGCCAAAGCCATATTTTTTCCCAGCACGGTGCCAGGAAGGGCCATTCCTACGAGTCGAACGCTTGGCATCGTCAAGACTCACAATGCATCTTGTGCCATTATTGCTGTGGGTAGCATGGTGTGTTCATCCGTATGGCGGCGCGGTATTTAGGGTGGTATTTTTCCCTGGGATGAATCCTGGTCATTGATCTGGGTGTGTATCACGTTGATGTAATGTTTTATTTAGTCTTAGGGACAGGATGTTTTGCTATATCTTATGTTGTTTGTAATAGCGATATGGGCTGTAGACCGGGATGGAGTGGTCCTTTAACACGTGTTAGGGATCAATACATCAGGCTGCTAACATTGAAATTCGTGGTAGGATTTTGTGAGGAGAAACATGTTGTTAGAGGGTCGAGCAATTTAGGGGCTAATACGTCTAGTAATGATGTGGTATAGATCAGCGGGACAGGCCGTCTGTGCCGGTGTTTTGTTTCGTGGTAATTTGGGTTAGTGTATTTCTAATTTCTATTTAGTTATAGGGTTCTTCTAGGAGGTGTGCGGCTGTCCTGTGGTGCGTGGTAGGGGTGAGTTGTTGGATTTAGTTCTTGAGCTCTTCGGATGGATGTGTTGTGTTTGGGTTGAGTATAGAGTTTTTGTAGTAGATAGGAGGGGGTCTGCTACTTCTTTTGCGTTTGGTGAGAAGTGTCTGTTGGTTTTTCAGTTTGTATCATCGTGGGGGGTTTGTGTTCTGTTGGCAGGTTATTGCGAGTAGCTTGCCATTTTTCACCATGTTCTTATAAGTCCTTTGTTTTTTCGAAAGAAAGTTGTTTTTTGGTTTGGCTTCGTATATGCGTCGGTCATTCGGATTGAAGGTTTCAGGGATTTCCGCGTTTTGTGTGGTGGGGTTTTTGTGTGAATGTTTTGTGTGCCGCCTGTTAGTAGTTTTGTGGCTTCTTATTCATTTTAGCGGAGTTTGATTGTTTGATTTTATTTATGCCAGAGGTGAGGGTCATACGGGATGTAAAGTGTTAAGGCTTCCCCATTACCTGGGTCGGGCTTCGGGCTGAGACTGTACGTTTGTACGGAGAAGGAACCCACTCTTTTGTAGTCGGGCTCCTTCCGAGAGTAATGATTCCGCAAAGGGGTTGAGTCTCATAGTCGTTGGGGGGGGGGGTTTCTGGTCCATGTCAGTGTCGGCCCAGAAGGGTGCATGGTCCGAGAGTATCCTTGGGGCGTATTCTGCCTGGGTCCGGTGGAAGATTAGTGTGGTAGCGGTGTATGAAATATCATGTCAATTCTTGGACTAGTGTTGTAATGAGGCTGAGAACATGAGTATTCCTTTTTAACACGGGGTGTAAATGGCGCCAGGCGTCGGTCATGTTTCATACTGTGCCTGACCTTGCAAACTGGTTTCGGGGTTTCTGGGGGTTGCCCAGTCGTGGGGGTAGTCATGTCTTGGGAAGGTTTGAATTGTGTTGAAATCTCCGACGCCATATAGCAGGTGTTCCTGGGTATTCAGCTCTGAATGGTAGGCAGTCCTTAGTGAGGGATACATGTGAATGTGGGGGGGAATGTATGAGGCAAAGTAGAAGGTAGGGGGACAATTATGGCCCTAATAAACATTCAAGAAACACAAAAGTAGACCTGACCGATCCAGCCTAAGCGTCCACCAGTTCGAACCGTGTGTTGTTTATTTAATAGCACTGCTACTCTCCTCGGGAGGAGGATGTGCAATTGGGCGTGGTAGCCCAACCCCACCCAGGGTCTTTTGAGTGTAGTTTTTGTTGGCCTTCCAGTTGGTTCTAGCAGGAGTTATTATATCCGCTTTGAGTTTTTTGCAGTATGTAGGGTGGTTGATCGTTGATTCTGTTCTTGGAGGCCTCTGAAACGTTCCATCTACGACCCTGAATGTGGTTTGTGGTCGCATTTTCAACCCGGTTGGGCCAGGCTGGCTCGGGAGGGGAACATTCCTATATATAAATTTTAGTCTGAAAATAGAGTAGTAATAAGAAGGCACACTGATTTAAACACGTTGTGTTACATACTACATAATTAACATTATACTAGGCAGCAATAAACTTTTCCCAACTCCCCCCGGCTTTGCACTGTGGAACTGGTGCAGCCTTATTCCCTGAAACTGAAACAATTTGGAACAAGTAAACTTGTTGGCCCGTTGTCTCTTCCTGGGAGGGACGGGTAGGGCACTTGGTTTGCTAGCGCGTTTGATTGGACTGCGCTATATATTCTTTTCTTGTCCTTATGGGTGCGAACTTCAGGTGGTCGTTGTGTTTAGGCTTTGAGTAGTGAGCTTCGAGAAAGTTCTTTGTCCGTCACTCGGGTGTTTTGGGGGTGATGGGGTAATCAGTTGTGCGTCCAGGGGATGTGCGGACATTGGGGGCAGGGCAGAGAGGAGGAAAAAGGTGGCAGGGGCGCCCATTGGTATGTGCAGGCCCACCTCTGCGCAAGGCCCTGGTGGGTGAGGTTTAGGTTGCTGTGTTTATAGGGTTTTTGGTCGTGTCTGTCTATCATCTCGTGTGCTGCCATTTGGCTCGTGGGGCAGTGTCCTTTGACCCATTCTATAGAGTTTGTGATATAGTCCTTACCAGGTCGGCGGTCGCGTGCCGGTTTTGTTGTTGCTTCCATCTGAGCAGGTCTTTAGGCCGTTGGGTCTTGCTTGGGGGGGGCCTTCCGTGTGGCCGTGGTTGGAGTTCCAGCACTGCGATGCCCATCGCGTCTGATGTGAAGAAATGTGTTTTGTTTCGCTTTTTGTAACTCGGAGGCGGGTCGGCGTACAGATAGCGTACTTTAGGTTGGCAGAGCGCAGCCTGGCTGTTACAATCTGTGAATTTTGCAACGTTGTTTTTGTTATTTCCCAAGGAAAAGTCAGGGGTATACGGAGATAATGGTGTTTTTGGTATGGGATTGTTACCCTTCCCTGGTTACGCGGAGTGTGGTACTCCCGGTCTCGGAAATTGAGTAGTTTTGGCGATGAATGTTCTCGGGGGGCTCCAGGAGGTGGGGGGTCGTGCTGGGTATTCGTGGCCCGTTCTACCAAAATGTAGGGAGAAGTCTGTTTTTTCTCCCGAGGTGGTGATAGTAGGTTCTCTAGGAATCACTGCCGGGTCCCTGGAGCCCTCGCCCTTTCTGGTAGCCCCATAGTCTGATATTATTTTGCTGTGTCGTTTCTACAAATCTTCTTGACGTTGATGTATAGCGTTTTATTGTGTTGTTGGGTCTCTATCATAGGTGTGTTGCAGTAGGGAGATCTGGTCCTCCACCGTGCTTAACACTGGTTGTCAGGATCTATGTGTACCCTTGTTGCGTCAAGTTGTAAGGTCTTGCCGGACGGGAAAGTCGACCTTGCACCTCTTCTAGTTGGTTGACAGTGGTCCGTCTGGCAAGTGGTAAATACGGCATCCAGGATTTGGCCGCAATTTCTGGTGTAATGGGGTCAGTGTTTCGATGGGCCTGGGTGTTGGGCTTGGTATGTTCTTCTCCGTGGGGCGTCTGAACTGTCTACTTGACGTGTGTCCTGGATTTTTTTGGTGGGGGCGGCATTTTGTTTGCGTTTTTATCTGCTGTGGGCGTAGTTAAGGGTAGCTGCTTTGCGTTGGAGCTGTTGTGGCCTTTTTCAGGGGGTTGGTTGAGTGTTTGGGGGGTCCCTGAGTGTGGCCCTTCCACTCGGCTTGTGGGTCAGGTACGATATGGGTTCTGGGGTTTTGCTCTTGTATTAGGTGTGTGACCGGATGGTAGGGCTGATTCGAGTTCGGGTCTCTTCTTTTCTTCGCTGACGCGTTAAAGGGGCCTGGGGTTACTGTCACAGTGGCTTGTTCCTGTCATGCCTGTCCAGGGCCCCTGTGCCAGGGCCTCCGTTCTGTGGTTGTGGGCGTTCGGTGGGGAAGCTGTAAGGTAGGTTTCTCTGTGCTTGTAAGAGTTGTTGCCTGGTGGGTTTGGGGCCTGGTTCTTGTGCCACTGGGTTGCCCTGGTGTGGTTTGGCCTGTGGTTGGGGGGTGTAGGGGTTTTGGGTTTGCCGTTCCTACCTCCTTAGTTGGAATGCGTGGGTGTTAGATCGCCCCCTCCTCAATATGGCTCCGGGGCAGTTTCCAGGAGGCTCTCAAGCAGGGTCGGGAGGTCTGGACCACGACGGTGTCCGGCTCAGGGGCTCCTAGGCACGGGGCCCTGTGTCACAGGATGGTGACGGGGGCGGCAGGCCGACCGGGCAGGGTCTCTAGGCCGGTCAGGCACTGTCATTTTCGGTTGTGTGGTGCCCTACTGCTTTGTCCACATGGGTTTGCGGTCAGGCGCGTGAGTTGCCGCTTGTGCGTTAACCTTATGGTGGGGGTGTGGGGTTTTGTGCTCCCGCCTCCTACCTCCCCTTGTAAATCCGGTGAGTGGTGTTGTTCGGGTTGCACCTCCCCCTCGTTGTACCGGGACGCCAGGGGTCTGGCGGTAGGCCGCCGCGTTCGGGCCTCAACGAACTACGCCCAGGGGCTCCCAGGCCGCGGCCTCTATTCTCGTTGCTGGTGGGCTCTTCTTTAGGTAAGCAGGGGGTTCCGGCGCTTTGTGGTTTCCCGAGGCGGTCCCGGAGTCGCTTGCAGGGCCCGGCGGCCAGTCCACGTGGCTGCGTCGAGTGGTGGGCGCCTGGTTGCGGGGGTTGTTCTCCCTCTCGTAGGAGGTATTTATTTGTCCTTGGGATAGGTTTTAGGGTTATTATTGGGGTTTCCCCCTCAGGATTTTCTCGGATTTTGTGAGCGAGCGGAGTAGTTAGGTGTGCGTCCGAACTCCTGCCGTTCAAGGCACGCCCTCCCAGGCTCGATTTTAGATCCGAATGGCATATAGAAGTCAATGGGAAGAGTGGATAAAATCGAATGCAGAAAAAAAAAATCGAACCTCGATAAAATGGTCCATTATACCATACTGAGTAAATACCGAATAAAACGAATATGCAAAAGTAAATGTCCATGTAACTACTACGAGTAATATCGAATCTGCGAGTACAATGTCTATTATACTACCATACGCGAGTAAATAGCTACATGAGCTATGAATTGTACTATATAGTATAAAAAGGTTAGAGAGCAATTAATGAAAAAGGCAACCCCACAGTTATTGCATATTACAAAAGTGCATTTATTGTGCACATGACATGTTTCGGACAGTCTAGGTTCTTTCTCAAATGTGACACTTGAAAAATACCTTTGGGGTTGCCTGTTTCATTGGTTGTTCTCTAACCTTTTTATACTATATAGTACAACCAGGTCATGGTATATTGTAATATTCATCATCAGGTCATTTGGTATTAATCATATTCATCCAATCCAGGTCATGGTATACTGTAATATTCATTCATCCAGGTCATGGTATATATGTAATTTCATTCATCCAGGTCATGGTATATCTGTAATATTCATTCATCCAGGTCATGGTATATCTGTAATATTCATTCATCCAGGTCATGGTATATCTGTAATATCATTCATCAGTCATGGTCTGATATCTGTAATATTCATTCATCCAGGTCATGGTATATCTGTAATATTCATTCATCCAGGTCATGGTATATCTGGAATATTCATTCATCCAGGTCATGGTATATCTGTAATATTCATCATCCAGGTCATGGTTATTTGTATATTCATTCATCCAGGTCATGGTATATCTGTAATTATCCATCAGGTCATGGTATATCTGTAATATTCATTCATCCAGGTCATGGTAATCTGTAATTCATTCATCCAGGTCATGGTATATCTGTAATATTCATCCATCCAGGTCAGGTATATCTGTAATATTCATTCATCCAGGTCATGGTATATCTGTAAATCATTCATCCAGGTCATGGTATATCTGTAATATTCATCACAGGTCATGGTATATCTGTAATATTCATCCATCCAGGTCATGGTATATCAGTAATATTCATTCATCCAGGTCATGGTATATCTGTAATAGTCATTCATCCAGGTCATGGTATATCTGTAATAGGTCATTCATCAGGTCTGGTATATCTGTAATAGTCATTCATCCAGGTCATGGTATATCTGTAATTGTCATCACCAGGTCATGGTATATCTGTAATATTCATTCATCCAGGTCATGGTATGTCTGTAAATTCATCCACAGGTATGGTATGTCTGTAATATTCATCAACCAGGTCATGGTATATCTGTAATATTCATCCATCCAGGTATGGTATATCTGTAATATCATCCATCCAGGTCATGGTTATCTGTAATATTACCATCCAGGTCATGGTATATCTGTAATATTAATCATCCAGGTCATGGTATATCTGTATCTTATCCATCCAGGTCATGGTATCTAGTAATATCATTCATCCAGGTCATGGTTATCTATACTAATAAATGGCAAAGCCCTCACTCACTCATCACTAATTCTCCAACTTGCCGTGGAGGCAGATGGCTTAAATTTGGCAGGCTCATTCATTGCACTTTACTTACAAAAGATAAGCAGGTTTCGTTTCGAAAAGGCAAAGCCCTCACTCACTCACTCACTCACACACTCATCACTAATTCTCCAACTTGCCGTGGAGGCAGACGGCTTAAATTTGGCAGGCTCATTCATTGCACTTTACTTACAAAAGTTAAGCAGGTTTCGTTTCGAAAAGGCAAAGCCCTCACTCACTCACTCACTCACTCACTCATCACTAATTCTCCAACTTGCCGTGGCTAATTCTCCAACTTGCTGTGGAGGCAGAAGGCTTAAATTTGGCAGGCTCATTCGTTGCACCTTACTTACAAAAGTTAAGCAGGTTTCATTTCGAAAAAGCAAAGCCCTCAATCCCTCACTCACTCACTCACTCATCACTAATTCTCCAACTTGCCGTGGAGGCAGACGGCTTAAATTTGGCAGGCTCATTCATTGCACCTTACTTACAAAAGTTAAGCAGGTTTCGTTTCGAAAAGGCAAAGCCCTCACTCACTCACTCACTCATCATTAATTCTCCAACTTGCCATGGAGGCAGACGGCTTAAATTTGGCAGGCTCATTCATTGCACCTTACTTACAAAAGTTAAGCAGGTTTCATTTCGATACTAATACAAGGTTAAGCAGGTTTGTTTCGATACTAATACAAGGCAAAGCCCTCACTCACTCATCACTAATTGTCCAACTTGCCGTGGAGGCAGACGGCTCTTAATTTGGCAGGCTCATTCATTGCACCTTACTTACAAAAGTTAAGCAGGTTTGTTTGAAAAGGCAAAGCCCTCACTCACTTACTCACTCACTCATCACTAATTCTCCAACTTGCCGTGGAGGCAGACGGCTTAAATTTGGCAGGCTCATTCATTGACCTTACTTACAAAAGTTAAGCAGGTTTCGTTTCGATACTAATACAAGGTAAGCAGGTTCGTTTCGATACTAATACAAGGCAAAGCCCTCACTCACTCACTCATCACTGAAACTGGAGATCCCTAGCACATCCGTGTTTTTGCTTACAGAATTTATCCCTGTATTTGAAAAAGGTGGTATTCAGGCACAAGTCCAGTAAGGAACACACCTGTTCTGGGTTGAGATCAGTTCTGCTGGTAAGAGTGCTGTCTTGGCCTAGCCGTTTTCTCACCATGTCAACGCCTTTCTGGTGGGTATACAGGTGAAGAGAGATGTCACATCATAGGACACCATTTTTCTTCTGCATGAGGACTATATCTTCAATGTTGGTAAATCCTGAGACTGTTTTGACACCTACTCTGGGCGATCCTATAACACTCTTAGCCACTATGCAACCAAGCCTAACACCTGGCTGTGATATGCTAATTTGGATTTTCCAGGGTACATAATTGCCACAGATTCGTGTACAATTCATTCTGAATTGAAAAAGCCAGTCGGATGACTAGCGAAACGTCCAAGAACTAAACTTCCACTCCAGTCGATCTAATTGAATACAACAGATATACTAACAATAGTGTTAAAGGAAATGTACACTAGGAACTTTTTTTTTTAATTACCCATTACTGGAAACTATAATAATTCCCAACTATCACTGTACACATTTTTGTTGATCTGTTCCCTATCTATATAATAAAGTCCTAACTGCTGCTTTCCGGTTCTGCAAGTCCATGTGTGTGTGTTTACTGCAGTTCTTATGGACTCAGCAATAGTGGGAATGGTAAGATTGTCTCTGCAGTTCCTATTGACTCACCACTAGAGAGAGAAACACAGGAAATACACACTGCAACATGCAGAAGATATGGTAGGGGCGTGACTCTGGCACAGAGGAAAAGGGACTTCCCATAGGGGGAATCTGCCTTGGGGGGACTGTTAATGAGGAGGGACTCTGCACAATGGGGGGGACTCTGCCATAGAGGGGGGACTCTGCCACAATGGGGCGAACTCTGTTACAGGGTGGACTCTGTCACAGTGGGGTGACCTTGCCACAATAGTGGGGACTCTGCCCAATGGGAGGACTCTGTCACAGAGGGGGTCTTTGAAACAGAGAGGGGGACTCTGACAAATGGGGGGACTCAGTCACAGAGGGGGGACTCTGCCACAATAGTGGGGACTCTGCCTAAAGGGGGGACTCTGCCACAGAGAGGGTGACTCTACCACGATGGTGGGGACTCTGCCACAGAGGGGGACTCTTCCACAGAGGGGAGACTGTCACAGAAGGTGTGACTGTCACAATGGGGGACTCTGTCATAGAGTGGACTCTGCCACAATGGGGGAACTCTGTCACAGAATAGACTCTGTCACAGAGGGGGGGGTGACTCTGCTCAATGGTCTGGACTCTGCCACAGAGGGTGGACTCGCCACAATGGGGGGACTCTGCCACAGAGGGGGGACTCTGCCACAGAGGGGGTGATTGCCACAATGGGGGGACTCTGCCACTGGGGGGCTCTGCCACAGAGGTGGGACTCTGTCACAGAGGGGGTGATTGCCACAATGGGGGACTCAAATGGGGGAGTCACAGAGGGGGGGAAACTCTGGGACAGAATGGGTGGCTCTCTGTAATTTTCACGTTAATCACTTTCTTCCTATTTATGTCTGTATAGGTACTAACATTTACGAAAACTAGAGATACCTAAACTGGAGATGGCTAATAAAGCTAAAAACCAGTCTGTAACTGGCTCTGTTTTGCATCTAGCTCATGGATGCTGATAAAACCTCTTTTGAAAAAGTATGATGTAATAGGTAAGCAGAAACGTGGTTGAACAGTTCTCTAACTGGGTTGTAAATTTAGAAGGATTCTCCTTGTTTAGCAGGACAGAGAAAAAAGGAAAAGGGGAGGAGTATGTGTTTATGTTAAAAGATAACTGGTGATATGGATGTTAAAGTGGAGGCAATATGGGTGGAATTAGGCAACAGGAAAGGGGGAGTCATTGAGCGGGGTACTTGTGTAAAAAGAAAATCTTGAGGAAAACATCTAGGATTCGTCCCAAAGACACAAAAAAAGGAGATTTCCAGTAGAAGCATGAGGTGAATGTATGGGCAAACTCAGCCCAAGGCAGAAGGTCAGACCAATCATCCTGAGTATAGGAAATGTAACAACGAAGATATTGTTCCAAAGACTGGTTAGTGCGTTCAGTAGCCCGTTGGACTGTGGGTGGTAAGCAGAAGAAAATTGTAACTTGATGTTAATGGATTTACAAAGAGCTCTCCAGAATTTGGAAACAAAGGCCAAAGGGCATACGAGATATTCGTAGTGACGTCCCTAGTGTTAAAGGCTGTTTTCCACTCATCACCTTTGCATATACGGATCAGATTGTAGGCCCCACGAAGATCCAGTTTGGTAAATATCTTGCCCCTTTTATCTGGTCAACAGTTCAGAGATGAGAGGAAGAGGATACAGATTTTTTACTGTGATTTTATTTAACCCACGGTAGTCGATGCAGGGTCATAAACCTCCGTTTTTTTTTCAACAAAAAATAACCAGCTCCAGCAGGGGAAGTGGAAGGTTGATGAAACCCGAGACAAATGTTCAGTAATGTACTCTTTATGGCTAGAGTTTCAGAGGGGGACAATGGGTATGTGCGTCCCCGAGGAGGCATAGTACCTGGGAAAAGATCGATGGCGGCAATCGTAGGATCGGTGCGGTGGTAGCTTCTCAGCTCACTTTTACAAAACACATTAGAGAAATCAAGATAACATTAGGGAGATTTTTGTCAGATTTTTTTCACAGATAATGGTGGTGAAATGAGTAGAAAGACAATTTTCAAACACGAAAGGACTCAAGACTTGAGTTCATTGTTAGATCAATCTATAACAGGGTTGTGTAACTCTGAGCCATGGAAGTCGAGAATCAAGGGAGCGGAAGGACTTTGGATGACAAGAAAAGATAAATGTTCTTGGTGAAATATGCCAACACGAAATAGGACTTTGTATGTAGATTTGGAGATGAATTCAGAAGCCAACGGGTTATTGTCGATAGCCAGAACTCGAAGAGGTTGCTGCAAGTGAAGGAGAGGAAGCCCCAATGTGCTGCATAGGTAGAGTCAATAAGTTTCCAGCTGCACGGAATCGACAAAGACCTGGGATGAAAAGTTTTAGCATTCAAGGTGATAGTTGCTGGTAGAAAGAGTTTCAGTGGTTCAATGGTAGGAGACTTAAAATACCTAGAAGGAACTCCTCCTTAACTTCTAGGTCATGGAGTTCCCGACTACTGGGGACAATTTACTTACAAAGTATCCTTGCCCAGACAATAGAGACAAAGTCCATTAGTATGTCGGCGTGACTTTTCCTCAGGAGACAGATGAGTGCTGCCCATTTGCATAGGCTCTTCAACCAAAGATATTGGTTGGGGAAAGGTCTGAGCAGGCCGAAGAAAGGTCTTAGGGAAGTTGGAACGAGCTGCAGACCTTTCTGCCTGCCGTTCACGAAAGTGGGTATCAATCTGGATGCATAGAGTAATCAAGTTTCCAACGGGATGGGTTATTCTCTAGATACTAATTCATCCTTGAGGCGGTCAGAGAGTCCTGCCAAAAGGCTGCTGTAAGTGCTCATTGTTCCAAGAAGTCTCTGTGGCAAGGGTAGAAATTCAATAGCATATTGTCCCATGGAACGAGACCCTGGCGGAGCTGCATCAAATGGGAGGAGGCAGCAGAGGTTCTTCCTGGAGATCGAAGACCTTTTTTGAAACATACTCAGGAAATCGGTAACATTATTGACTAGAGGATCATCCTTTTCCCATTGGGGAGAAGCCCAGGCCAGAGCATTGCCCTCCAACAAGGCGATGATGAAACCAACCTTTGCACGATCCGATGCAAAATGAGACGGTTGAAGTTCAAATTGGATTCGGTGCTGATTAATGAATCCACGGCAAGCTGAGCATCACATCAAACCGGGAAGGTGGAGGAGGTATGCGGGGCTCTCTCCGAAGAGAAAGATTTAGATTCACATCTAAAAATTATACCTTTGTGAAATAGTGTAAAAAAAATAAATCTGCACCCATGTGACTGAATTCTGATGTAAAGAGGGAAATGGAAAGGCATTTAAAACTTTTAAGCCAGAGGTAAACATAAGGGCCTTTAGGGGTATAAAAGCTGTAACAGAGTGTAGAAAGCAATCAAACTAGCTAAAATGAATATGAAGTTAGGATAGCTGAACAAAGTATCACTAAGCCAAAAAAACCAGCATGGATTTAGGAGGAATAGACTTGTCAAACTAACTTGCTTGGCTTTTTATGAGGAAGTGAGTAGAAATGTATACTTGGCATAGCCGTAGTGTAGTAGATTTTGTAAAGGCTTTTGATACATCCCCATAGGCGAGTAATGTATAAGCTAAGGTTTGTTGGTCTGGGGAGTCAAATTTGTACATGGATAGAAAATTGGTTAATGAATAGGATGCAGAGAGGGTGTTATGGGGCTTCATCATTATGGACTAAAGTGCTAAGTGGGGGGCCACAGGGTTCTGTGTTGGGGCCGCTTCTATTTATTAATGATTTGTAAGTGGGTATGTCAGCAAGGTTTCTGCTGTTGTGTTATAAGTTTGTATCCTTTGTGTTATGGTGTGTGTAGGGGAATTAGTGTAGGTGATCGTAGGTCTGCTGCTAAGCTCCAACAATCCACTTATTTCACAGGAAGTTTTATGTTAGGTTTAGTAGCTGCGCTGTCCTCCTCTCAGCAAAAGGCAAAATCAAAAAATAGTATTAATTTCTTATCTAATACAATGATATCAAAACATATAAAAAATGAATAGAGTAAAAGACTTGACATTTATCCCAGAATCCATAAAAACACAGCTTTATTCATGCATATAAAAAGGTTAAAAAGCGGATAAAAATGCTTGATAAAAAATAATGTGCAAGAAAAATCAGGTGTTCAAAACTCTGCATCAGGTGGAAGGATCTTTGTCTTATTCCTATTCCTTTTATGCTATGTGCACTAGCAGTTAGGGATTAGGATTTGAGAGTATAAAGTGCAGTGCTTCTGCAGTTTAAAAAGGGGTCTTCCACCTACTTAGGTACATCCCCAACGCATTTCGCCATGTATATACAGCTTTTTCAGGTAACCCTATACCAATTTGAGTCTTCTTCAATGTTTCAGTGGCCAATGAAAATGTGTGAAGTGCTGCATCTACCTGCATGTTAGTTAGGGAAAGGAGTAATACCCTCATACTGTATGTATGGTTTTATAAAGGACATCTATACCGAAAAATAGGTTATTTAAATTGACCATAACTGGAAACTATAATTCTTCCCAACCACCACTGTATCATTTTTTTGTGATCTGCCCCTATTTTTTTAGATATCCAATCAAAAACTTCTTAATTTCAGCTGTCAATCAATGTTCCTCTCTCAAAAATATTCTTCTGTGAGTAGTTTTACTGTAGCTGGAATGGTGACGAGTTTTGACAGTTGGAATGTTGTATGGTGTGCAGGCTTGACAATTTGTTTTTGTGGAAAAAACGTCAGGTTGGATGGAAGTGGGAGTGGTTAAAAAAGAGAGGGGGGATACTGCTCCTTAACCAATGGTGCTGGATTAAAGGCATGCAGCAAACACACGCAAATCAGTAGTGCTACTTACATGTATTCAATTATAGATTAAGATGAAGTAAAGTAATTTTTTCAGTATAGTGTCCCTTAAGATGATTTATGCTATTGCTGAATGAGATTCATTATTTATATTTTGTCATGGGGATTTGGGTGAGAAATATAACTTGCATTAATGAATGGAAAAAAATGAGCTTTTGAAGATAAGGTTCCTCCTTTCCACAAATAGTTTGCTTTTGTGTTTTTTTTTATGTTCAGCAATACAAGTCAGTTATTGTTTTCGTATTTCTGTTGCTTTTAAATTTTATATTGTTGCAGTCAGGAAAATTAGAGCTTTTAGGAAAATACACTTATGGCATTAAAGGAGAACTGTGTCCAAAATGACTTTATTTTATTTTGCGTGTGATATGGAAGCAACCAGATTCCTGCACTTCCTGCTTCCTGCTCTGAAACCAGTGACAGTCACTCTGCCCTGTGTCATCCCTTGCAGCCCCTCCTCATACAAGCCCCCTGGTCCCTCCCCTTGCAGCCCCCCCTTGACTTCCATTACAGCCCTTGGCCCTGCCCACCAATGGGTGCCATGGCCCTGCTACTCACGGGTGTCGCAGCCTCGTCACAACGGGTGTCAAAGCCCCACCCACTACTGGCTGGTGTAGGTCGCTCTCTCACAGGTCTGTTGCCCTGCCCACTCACGGGTGCCGTGGCCCCCTTCCCACTCTGACCTAACACCCCCATACAGAAACTATGTGAAAACAACCATTCATGCAGGTGAGAACAGAGTGTGAACAGAGTGAGAACTCTGCCTAAAAAGGCTGTTTTCACACAGTGGAATGATAGGGCTGTAATTCTATTACCTTTCTGTGGGGATCTTCACACAGCAGGGGGAGAGGGACTTCGTTCCCCCCACACATTGAATTCTAAGGCTGTACTTGCCGGCAGCAAGGTGGAGGAGGAGCCTTGGGATTCACATTTCAGCCTCCCACCCATTAACTTTCTGGTCAGTAATTTCTTTATATCTTGGGCTGTGGAGCACTGTAGAGAGGTGGTTGATGGCTCATTTTAAAGGTAGGAAACTGGCCTTTCAATGGTATGGAGACCACAGTCCCATTAAAAATATAGAAATTAGCAAAGGGCACAGCACTTATGAAAGTGGGTATGGCTACACAAATCTATCTGCGGTGCTGACAGGGATAAAGATGGAATAAAACCCAAAATGGAGAGATAGGCCTCCCTTACAAAAAGAACCCTGTAACACTAGCACAATGCCATGTAACACATCAAGTTTTGGTATCAAATCTCAAACTTAAATGCCTCACATCATATATAACAGAATTTAAACGCCACATACATAAAATTAATTACAATCTGCCCATCTAGGTGGCTGTCTTTCCCTCCTGTCCTCGACTCAGGTGTCCCTGTCGAGGAAAATGGAATATACGTGCACAGGTTCAGACCCTAGTCCTGATGGTGATGCCACCCAAATGAAAGGCAGCTGTCTACATTCCAAGATAACTAGCAGTATGGTATAGTTATGATTAAAGGGTACATGTTATGTACTTCTTACATTTGTAGCTTACGTAATACCCAAGTATAAACCGACCGAGTATAAACCAAGGTTTGAAAATAAGGATTGTTGTTACTGTGTAAGGACGTGTGTGCAGTAAGCAGACTAATCTTTCTTCTTCCAGTTAAAGGGGTGGATGGGCTTTCTATTCTAGTTATGACACTGTTGTAATCCCAAACAGGTTGTGAAAGGGTTAATAAGGGTTTTTTCCCTCTTTTCCTGACTCTTGCACTAATTGGTTGGGGGCTGGGGCCTATTAGTTAAATAGGATTCACATTGGTTATACCTGTGGTTTGGACCTAACAAAAGGAAGTTTCCTGTGAGTGAAACAAACTAGAGTAAAAGTGTCCCTTGCTCTAAAGGACCTTGATCTCAGGACATAGGAAAAAAAGGACATTGAAACAAGAAGGGCAATAAACAAGGTTTGTGCGTCACTGTGCTCTTGTGGTGATTAGAAGGGACAGTTTTGTTGGTACCATGAAATGTGCATCCTGCCACCTGTATAGGAACCTGGAGCAGACGGCCGGGAACTATGTCTGTGTCAGATGTGAGTAGGTTGCCCTTTCATTGGGGGATTGCAGAAACTGGGGGGTCAGCAGGCACTGGCTGGGGCCAGTATAGAGGTGGGGAGGTAGATTAGATTTGTTAGGGTTACTAGGGGAAGTGGGGGATGGAACAGTAGGTGGCTTCTTCCCAGATTGTCATCCCAACAGATTTGCTGCCTTAGGTAATGTAAGGTAAAGTGGAGTAGGACACCTCGGAATTAGCGTGTATGGAGGGGGCTAGTCTCTTGAGCACCCAGGGGACTGCTATCTCTGATACAAGGGAGGAGGAACGAAGGATCAGGAATGCAAGGCAGGTGGTAGTGGTAGGGGACTCCATTATAAGGAAGTAGATAAGTAATCTGCTGACAAGACCCTACATGCCGAACTGTGTGTTGCTGGTGCTAGGGTTTGGCATGTGGGTGGATCGTGTAGACAGATTATTGGGTGGGGACGGGTGTGACCTGGTGGTCTTGGTTCACATTGGTGCCAATGACAAAGTTAGAGGAGGAGGTGAGGTCCTTAAACATGATTTCCGAGAGCTAGGGGCCAAGATAAAAGCAGGACCTCCAGGGAAGTGTTTCAGATATACTACCACAGCCACATGCTAAGCCGGGAGACAGAGGGAGCTAAGGAGCATTAATGCGTGGCTAAGAGAGTGGTGTAAGGTTAGAAGGGTTTGGGTTGGGTTTATTGAGAACTGGCAGACTTGCTGTCAGCTATAGGCTCTTTAGTAGGGATGGTTGCACCTCACTGATGGCGGTGCAGCTGTTTTAGGGGAGAAGATGGCTAGAGGGTTGGAGGAGATTTTAAACTAGGTTTGGGGGGAGGGTATTAGCAGTCTCACTGGGATAGATAGCCCGAGGAAGGAGGGTGTAGATAGTGGGGGCCGAAAGGGGGTGGGGCTAGCATAGGGGATAGGGAGGCATGTGTATTAAAGTGTAACGAATAAATTACAGGATCATAATCTAAAATGTATGTTTGCAAATGCGAGAAGCCTGGCTGACAAAATGGGTGAATTGGAAAATTATGGCATTGAATGAAAAGTATGTGTAATAGGTATAGCAGAGACTGGTTGAACAGTTCTCACCGACGGGCTGTAATATAGAAGGATAGCCTTGTTTAGGCAGGACAGAGAAAAAAGGGAAAGGGGAGGAGTATGTGCTTATGTTTAAAAAAGAATTGAAGCCAAATTTAAAAGAAGAGATAACTGGCGATATGGATGATAAAGTGGAGGCAATATGGGTGGAATTAGGCAACAGGAAAGGGGTAATATCATTGTTGGTGTCTGCTATAAGCCACAAATGCTAGCAGAGAGGAGGTGAGTCAACTTCATATGGCAGTTGGCAACGGCTGCAAGTTTTGGGGAGTGTGCACATTATGGGGGACTTTAATTACCCTGACATTGATTGGTGTGGTGGAACTGCCATCAAAGAAAAAGGTGATAGTTTTCTGAATTTGCTGCAGGATAATTTTCTCTCACAGGTGGTTGAGGTTTCCTACTAGAAAAGAGCTCTGTGGATCTGGTAATACTAACATCATGGAGCGCATTATAGATATAAAGGTAACTGGAGGCTTAGGGAATAGTGACCATGAAATAGTGGCGATTTGGACTTTGTTTATCGAAAGGAAAAGTGCGCTGGGTTAACAAAGACTTTTAATTTCGGAAACTGGGATATGTATTATCAGGAAAAGGTACTGAACAGAAGTGGACTGTGTTCAAGGGGATTTTAAGCTAGTTCACATCTAAATTTATACCCTTGGGAAATAAATATAAGAAAAATAAATCTGCACCCATGTGGCTGAATTCTGATGTAAAGAGGCAAATGGAAAGGAAGAAAAAGGCATTTAAAACCTTTAAGTCCGAGGGAACGGAAAGGGCCTTTAGGATTATAAAAACTGTAACAAGGAGTGTAAGAAGCAATCAAACTAGCTAAAATTAATAATGAAAGTTAGGATACTGACAAAGCATCACTAAGCCTAAACATTTTTTTTAAGTTATTAATAGTAGAAAGGAAGAGGACTGAGAATGTGGCATCATTAATTATGGGGATAAGTTAGTTATGGAGGATGGTGATAAAGGAAATGTCTTGAATAATTTTTTCCCCTCTATATACACTATAGAAGATCCAAGTACAGATATCATAGAGTATAGTAGCAATAATGGTATAGAAGATTCAAGTGCACTTTGGTTAACCGAGGATATGGTACAGAAAGAACTAAATAAGGTAATATTAAAATCTCCTGGCCAGATATAAAATATCCTCGGGTACTTAGGGAGCTAACTTCAGTTTTATCTAGGCCATTGTTTCTTATTTTTGCTGATTCCCTCATGTCCATGGTGTGCCTCTGATTTGGAAAAGGCTGATGTTTATTCCAATATTCAAAAAGGGTAGTTCGTTCACAGCCGGGTAATTACAGGCCTGTAAGTTTAACTTCAGTGGTGGGGAAGATCCTGGAAAGCTTAATAAGGGAACATGTTTCTAGAGTATGTTTCAAGAGCTGACATTATAAGTAGTAAATAGCATAGATTTAGGAGGAATAGATCTTGTCAAACTAAACTTGCTTGGCTTTTATGAGGATGTAAGTAGAAATTTAGACTCTGGCATAGCAGTAGATATAGTTTACTTGGATTTTGCAAAGGATTTTGATACAGTCCCCATAGGCGACTAATGAATAGCTAAGGTCTGTTGGTCTGGGGAGTCACATTGTTACATGGATAGAAAATTGGTTAATGATAGGATGCAGAGAGTAGTTGTAAATGGGGCTTATCATTATGGACTAAAGTGCTAAGTGGGGTGCCACAGGGTTCTGTGTGGGACCACTTCTATTTAATCTATTTATTAATGATTTGGAAGTGGTATTGTCAGCAAGGTTTCTGTGTTTGCTTGATGACACAAAACCTTTGTCGACCATTAAAAACTTCATAGGATGTGCAATCGTTGACAGGGGGATCTAGATAGATGTCACATTGGGCTGCTAAATGACAGATGAGATTCAATGTTGAGAAATGTAAGGTGATGCATTTTGGACTTAAAAATCCTTGTGCTGCTTATACTATAAATGGCTCTGTGTTAAGTGAATCCCTGGTGGAAAGGGATCTTGGAGTTTTGGTGGATAACAAACTTAAAGATAGCAAGCAGTGCCAGGCGGCAACAGCCAGAATTCAGCATGATATTGTCTTGTATAAAGAGAGGTATGGGTTCAAGGGAGGAAAATGTAATTTCCCTCTTTACAAGCATTGGTAAGGCCCTCATTGGAATATGCAGTGCAATTTTGAACCTGTGTACAAAAAGGACATCTTTGAAACGAAAAGGGTTCAGAGAAGGGCAACTAAATTAATAGGGGATTGGGGGAGCTTGATATGAAGAGAGGACTGGAAAAGTTACAATTATGTATGCTGGAGAAAGGCGCTTGCGTGGGATATTGATTACTGTGTATAAATACTTAAACGGGTTATACAATAAACTATATGGGCAATTGTTCACCATAGAATATGTCAAAGGGCAAGAGGACATCCCTTAAAGACTTTGAAGAAAAAGGTTTAGGCTTCAAGTTGGGAAGGGTTTTTTCACTGTGAGAACAGTAAGCTATGGAACTGTCTTCCAGTGGACGTTGTTATGGCAGGTTAATTGTCAGTTAAAAAAAAAAAGACTGGATGAGTTTCTGCAAACAAGGAATGTTACAAGTTACTGATATTGATACATAAAGTAGAGTTGATCCAGGGAATTTCCGATTGCCACTTGGGGTCAGGAAGGAATTTTTTCCCCCTTCATAAATGGTGGGTTTTTTTTGCCTTCCTCTGGATCAACAGTTAGGCAGGAAATAGGATATTGCTAGATGGGTTGACGGATGGACTTATGTCTTTATTCAACCTCAAATACTATATTACTATACTATCCTATTTTTACCTGAAAAATGAGTAAAAGTTATTGACTCGAGTATAAAATAGTCCCATACGTAATAGCCAAATCCAGTATGTATACTACTGTATGGGGACTACTGTATGGGAATTCTGCTGTCCATTAAAGGGTAACTAAAGCCTCAAACATACAGAATCAGAAGGCAACATAGATACCATCCTAAGGGCTTAGTTGCCCTTTAAATGGACGTGGAATTACCATACAGTGGTCCCATATTGTAATATCCATACTGTATTTGGCTATTACTGTAGGATAATTCTGCTGTCCATTTAAAAGGCAACTAAGCCTCATTCCTTGGCCTCCAGATGTTTGAAAACTAAACTCCCAGCATGCTTTAGTAACCCTCCCCCGCAGTTCAGTGGACAAGAGTACTTACCAGTAAGTCAGTATTTGATCTACCTGTGCTTCTATAACCAGCAGTTTAAGTCACTCTCACTCTGCAAATCTGGCTGTCGCTCGCTGACATCACTACTTGGTTCTGGGCAGAGACATCAGCCGGCAGATCAGTACAGGCAGCGAGTGGCGGCCGGATTTGCAGGGTGAGTTACTGACTTGAGTATAAACTAAGTTTGGGTTTTCAGGCTGATTTTACAGCCTGAAAACCTCAGTTTATACTGTAAACTGTAACCTTAAATCTTTTTTCCAGATCAGCTATGGGGCTACAGACCCACACTCATGACAGATCCTCCTTCCCGTACTTCTATCGGACGGTACCAAGTGATGAAAGCTTTTTATTGCATTAGGAAATTACTGAACTATTTTGGCTGGACCTGGGTGTGGAATAATTACAACTAATGATATTGTTGGATGGGAAGAACAACAACAGATTGTAAAATATCTGTACAGAGGAGAACATCTGCACTGAGTTTTATAATAACCATAAAACCGACCCAGATAATCCATATGACAAAGACAGGAATCCAGGAGAAATCCTTCAGAATCTTCATTCAGTGATGTTGTTATTCTATGTGGAAAGATGGTTCTTTCTGTTCCAATAATACTGGATAAATTCCATGAGCTAAGAAGTAAAACACTTGTCCTTTCCCCTACATGGGGATTAATGACATAGTTTTTAATGCTTTCAAAGTACTATTTAATTTCAGTGTGTTGTTTCTACCACTGTATCCTGTGACTATAATATCAAGGAAAGGGAAGACTATCTTCGTGATCTCCGTCCCTCAAAATATCCGGAAAGACAATTACTGGAAGATTTTTTTTTTATTTTTTTTATGGTGTTGGTCAAAAGACCAAATGAAAAAAGCTGTATGACTATCTTTATGGCTTCCCTTCGATAACTGCTATGAACCATTTAATCTATTCTACTTTATATGAGTTTAATAATAAAGAACCACATTCAACTTCAGTGATTGTTGCCATGGAAGGGATATTCGGCCATTGATAAATTAACCAATAACATTGGTGACACTTTGCAGCCAAAAGGAAATTCCCAATTATCATACAAGGTGATTGTTTTTTTTAAACTGAATTTTATTGCAATACCAATGAGTTTCCATGCATATTCATACATTAGTGTACAATTAATAGTATCAACATAAGCTGGTACTTAACATATGCATATGTTCACATTGTACATTCAGTTGCATTGGGTAAAATAAATACCGTTTGTTGGGGGGTGGAGGGAGAAAAGGGAGGGTAACTTGGAGTAATGGGGGAATGAACAACTTCAGTCACTTAGCGTGACTAGGCCACACTGCAACGCACAGGAATCGCGGACCAAATCACGAGCGTTTTAGCCAGCAATGTGTGCGTTTTAACACATGCGTTTTCGCCTTTGTTTATGGAAAGCATGCGTAACGCACAAAAAAATGGTGAAGCATGCGGTCCCAAAAGTAACGGGACGTGCAATCGCAGCGCCTCCGGTGGGGAAATCGCAAGGGACCGCATTTTCGGTCCCGTGATTTCCCATTTTCGCGAAACGGCTCTAGTGTGGCCGACGGCCCCCTAACATTGCCGCCCACCGGTGCCCCGTTGGTAACAGGGTTCTGCATGTGAGGGCCAATAATTAGGAGGGATTGGGCATGACCAGTACTGACAGTACATATCACTACAAACAATAATGCTTGTGAAGGTTCTCATTCATCCAGGTCATGGTATATCTGTAATATTCATTCATCCAGGTCATGGTATATCTGTAATATTCATTCATCCAGGTCATGGTATATCTGTAATATTCATTCATCCAGGTCATGGTATATCATATTCATCCATCCAGGTCATGGTATATCTGTAATATTCATTCATCCAGGTCATGGTATATCTGTAATATTCATTCATCCAGGTCATGGTATATCATGATCAGATAGAGAGGAGCATGAGGGCACTATGATCAGATAGAGAGGAGCATGAGGGCACTATGATCAGATAGAGGGGAGCATGAGGGCACTATGATCAGATAGAGAGGAGCATGAGGGCACTATGATCAGATAGAGAGGAGCATGAGGGCACTATGATCAGAGAGAGAGGAGCATGAGGGCAATTCTCTAACCTTTTTATACTATATAGTACAATTCATAGCTCATGTAGCCTTTTGAACATGTGCACCTATTGCCACACCCACTTATCAGACTATTCTCTGTCTCTATGAAAATATATTCTATACAGTTGTCTACACACAAATTCCCATACCATTCTGTTCCTAGCATAAGATAAAGTTTCGAAATGTTTTCTACCTGTGTTAGTGCTGGTGGCTTAGCGGTCAAATGTTACACTTTTGGAAACACAAAATATTTGACTGGTGATTTCTTATAAATGAATGCAGAGGTAGGGGTAGTAACTGCTAACTAGAGATGTTCGAAACTGCAGACTTTGATTACGAAATTTGATTTTTAGGTAGTTCCAAAAATGCAAAATTCCGAAATTAAAACCCAATAAAAGTCAATGGCGTCCAAATTTTTGAAAGTTTTTAAAATAAAATTATTTAATGTCTTGTCTAATATTAACTGTGTTCTAATTGCACAGGGACCTGGGAAATGGGATGGACCACAAGTACAAATAAACAGATATTTTATGATCATTGTCATAATTCGGTATTGAATATTTAAAATTCAATATCAATTTGAAGCATTTGGATTAATGAATATTTTGAAGATATTGACATTCTGTGAAAAACACCAAAAAAAACTTATATCAAATATTCAATACACCAAACAAACGTTCAAAATTTCAAAAAGTTTTGGTTTGGGTATGTTCAGAAAGTTTAGAACTTAGGAACTGCCAGTTATGAATTGGGAGCGGTTAGAAAGGAACTCTACTGCTAATTACCTTAATATGTGTACAATAAATGCTGATATTTTTATTTTGCAGTATAGTCCTTTAATTTACTTGTCTTAAATTTTACTTCTGTAAGCTCCTATTATTATACTTTATACTAACAGTGATGTGTCAAGCTGCAACCCCATTATAAAATGTGACAGGGACTGAGTAATTATGGACACAAAACCGAAGTTTATGAGTTCGGAAGAACTTGAACTATTCGAACTAGTTTGGTTTTTTAGAAATCGTGGCTGTTATAGACTTGTGCTAATTATCGAATTTACTTCGATAAGGTTCTCTAACTTTAGAGCGTATTGTTCGGTAACCCTCAAATGTATCGTTCGTTTTCATTAACCCTCGTATGTATAGTTCGTTTTCACTAACCCTAGAATGTATCGTTCTCTAACCCTTAAATGTAGCCTTCAACTTTTGTCAATCTTCGAATATATCGTTCAATTTCAATAATCCTCAAATTTATTGTACTATTTTTGGTAACCCTCGAATTGCCACAGGCATTTACAGTAAGTTACCAATGTTGGTTTATCTGTAAAACATCCAAACTTTTCGAACTATCCCTCGCCATTGACCCTAATGGGTCCGTTTTCGAACTTTATGACGTTCAGCCATCTCTGCTCATGAGAAGCACAGTGATATAACACATGGTGACAGATGATATTGCCAGACAGTGATAGACAATGATAAAGCAGAAAGTAATGATTGTCATGGCCTAGTTTCGTATTGTTATTAGGAAAGTGTTCGCCTTACACCGTATCGATAAGGGGTATGGGGGAAGGCATATGACCATGTGTTGTACTGGAAATGTTGTCACGTTTATAGTGATTGATATATTTATTGTGATAAAGGAGAATGTGTAAGGGGATAAGGAAGGACATGTTGGATATAGTCAGTATAAAATGGTCTGTTCTGTACATTGTAATAATATTATATTTATAAAATAGATGTGTAGAAGGTGTGTAGGTAAGGTAAAGGTAACCCCAAAAAATTACTTTCAGTATAGTTAGCTATGTGTGGGTGTTGAACGGTGATTTACTGGGGAGAGTTCCAGCAGTGAGTGACTTATTTTATATTAGATAGGCCAGTGTCGTATAGAATTTGTTGTTTTTGTGAGTGAACCCATTGTTAATAAACCTGGCTGAGGTTAGTTTGAAACCCTGGGAGACAATGGTCCATGCTACCCTAAAATGTTACAATCTATTATAATATTATATTATATTTCCCCAATATCATTATATGAAACAGCTGTTTAACATTACACTTTCGATGAAGATTTAAAAGACATTTTCTTTTCACTGGAGCTGTAGTAAGTTTAATGAATCTATGGGGAAAGCATCTAAATAAAAGTAACTAACACAGGAATTGGTTTTATTAAACTCCCTGGGTGAGTTGGTATTTAAAACCTTCACTGAGCAGGTCCTGGGGGAACAATTTTTGAAAATTATACTTCTCACTGAGAAAAACTGTGAAAGAAACTTTCTTTTAGAAAATTACAGCTTCCCTCCTCCTGGGCCTTCCCTGGGGCCATGTAACATCTGGGAGATGTAGATTTATCTGTATGAGAAAGTCTTTTCTGTTATAGGAAATTTAAACTGAAATTGTATTTCTTTCACAAGCTATGGAATGTATTGAGAAGCCAACATCAATAATTTAAAAAACTGCAAAACAGTTGGATCAGAACAAGTAAAATATCTTAAATAAAAGACAATGTTGATAGAAAAACAAAGATGCTATGGGGTTTATAACATAAGGGGATGCTGTATGTGATGTGACACAACCCCCCAAAAACCCTGAAACAAGAAAAATTAATATAGTTCTACAGCATTAGGCCCAATTAAAAGTATTTATTTCATAGCATGTTACCTGACTCCAATAGGGAGATTGGAGTCAGGAAGGATGCTATACTTAACGTCATTCTAAACGATCGTATATTGGTTACCTCAACCTTAAGAGCTGAGAGGAGTGCTGCCTAATCACAGCACTACACGGTAAATGAGCCTACCAAATGTCATTAGTAAAGGATCCCTGGATAAGCAAGATCAATGAATGACTATTATTATGTATTGATATTCTTTCATTGTAGACACTTGAATGAAAGATTTCAAATGAACCTGCCACATTTGCTGGTAGACAGTTCCACATTGTTACCATTCTCATTGTAAAAAATAAATCCTTATTAGAAAATGGAACTTCTTTTTTAAAACTTCTTTATTAAAAGATGCCAACATGTCCTCCGTTGATGATCTATTGCAATAAAGAGTTTATTTTAGGACGCATTTATGTATTTGTATAAAGTGATCACTCCCCATGCAAGTGCCACTTCTCTAACATGGCTTTTCTGTCTGAATAGTCAAGCTCCTCTATTCGCCTAAATAGCTACCCCTCTTTCCATGATGTCCCTTTCGTATATGGGACTACAAGGCTGCACCGCATATTCCAAATTAGGCCTTACCAGTGCTCTGTAAAGAGGGAGAATAATATTTTTCTCCCTGGAGTCCATTCCCCTCTTTATACAAGACGTCTGACTGCGGGTGAGGGGTCTTACCAGGCAAGTTGGGAGTTGTGCCCCATCTTAGAAGCATAAGTCTCGCAGGATCCGAGCACATCAGACATAATGGTGTCAGCACAGCTGTGTGTGCTGATTGGCGACGCCGGGTCTCGCTAGATTTGGTTAGGGTGATGTCATGACTGACGTCACGCTAGGTATATAAGAAGGTCTCAACGAGGCGACAGGTGCCATAATGGTTTTGAACTTGCTGAAGAGACGGAAGTTCTTTCCCAGGGCAATTAAAAACAACAGGTCATTTTTTAATATCGAGGATAAAGGATGGCAGAGCAGGAGACTGAGGAGATGCTGAGCAGGGTAAGGGAGAGGATCAAGGCAGAGGGGGCTGGTTGGTTTCAGGTCTTACTGGGGGTGGATTCCCCCATTACTCAGAATCTGGGTGAGGGTGTTAGACCCTCTGCAAGGTCAGCAGAACAGACTTCTGTCAGGCCTGCTCACCATTGCACACCCCTTCGTGCCAGCCCCCCACGCACTGCTAAGAGGCGGCAGGGACCAAAGGCACTTCCAAGGGGCTTGTTGCAACAGAAGGTCTCTGGAGGGCATTCAACACAGTGCATCCCTCACAATTAGTACAGGTAATGGCCCACCACCCCTAGTTGTCTGCACTGGAGGAGGGCCTTCTGCTGCCTCTGCTCCAGCATCAGTTAGAGGGAGGCCAAGGGGCAGGAGAGGCCATGTCTCATGGGTGCAGAGAATAGCCCACCCAGCTGTAGCAGCAGCATCGGCGGAGAAGACAGCCAGAGATGCTCAGGAAGCAGTACATGAGGAGGGTTCAGATGGTGGCGACTTAAATTTTGTGGATGCTAGGTCCACTGTCAGAGGACTTACACCTGCTTTAACACAGATCAGGCATTGCAAGGAAGGTGGGTTGGCAGGAGAAAGGAGTTGGCAGGAGGGATTTGTGTGCAGATCTAAGGGGTTGGCATTTCTTAACAAACTATGTTAGAACTTGCTTTCAGGACAAGGAGTCAACTAGTGGGGATCTGCAGTTATATACAGATGCGGCTGGGTCTGTAGGTTTTGGGGCCATACTGGGTAAAGCTTGGTGTGTGGCTAGTTGGCCAGACTCCTGGAAAAGAGGAGAGCATTGTACGAACCTCACTCTTTTAGAACTATTTCCAATAGTGGTGGCAGTGGAAATATTATGTTGGCAGATGAAAAATAAGAAAATCTATTTCTGGATCAATAATGAGAGTGTGGTTTATGCTATCAATAACCTTACTAGCTCTTCCCAAGCTGTTGTATCATTACTGTGGCACTTAGTGCTTAGGTGTTTAGAGCTGTGTGTATTGTTCAGAAGTTCTTAATTGTGTGGTGGATGCTTTATCTCATTTTCAGTGGGAAGAATTCCAGATTGTGGACAACAGTTAATGCAGCTGGTTTAATCATCAGTGGCCCCTTCTACCTGGACGAGTTACGGTAAGGCATGATCTTAATGGTTGAATTTACAAAAGGAAGGGATGTTTACTGTGATTTTAATGCCAGGTTAGAGGTGACACTGGACTACCTTGAGCATCTACGATTATCAGCATAGTAGCCCAACGAAGAATGGCAGGATTGTCCTTCTTTTTCAGGTTGGGATGGAAGGATGTTTCCAAAGAATTTGTAGTGAGAGCTATACTAAAAGGTTGGAAATAAGAGCACGCGGAAGCAGAGTCCACACGGCTGATCTCTTTTAATCCACTGGTCAGGATGATAGGTATATTCCTCAGCCTGTGGAATTTGGTACCCATTTGTTTAGGATTGGAGCAGTGTTTTCTTTAGGTTTTTCAGAGGAGAGGGTGCACAGGTAAGGACACTGGAGGTCTAACTGCATCATCCTGAATTGGTCATTTATTGTATATTTTCTTATAGATGTTCAACAGCCACCGGTTTGGTTGGTGGGGCACTCTTATCTTTTCCAGGCAGTGCAGAGAGCGGAAGTGTAACCTGGTGGCAGGTACTATTAGAAGTGGCACAAATTAGTAAAGAGGACCGGGGATCCACAGTCCTGGTGATCCAGGCTTCTGGAAATAACCTTTGTCATAATCGTCTCTCGGATCTGTTGTTTCTAATGAATGGTCAGAGGTCATCACTAGAATTCAATGGCAGGGGTCTAGGGATCTAGGTTCAGTTTAGAAAGCCAGAAGGGTCCTAAATACAAAGATATCTGGGTTCGTCAGGTTGCAAGGAGGGGTTGGAAGTTAGACACCGGCAGTAAGAAGGGTGCTTATGAGGCAGGATGGAGTATTTTTTAATGATATAGGACTTGATATCTTCTTATCTCGGCTGCAAGGTGGGATTGAGCAGGCGCTATATTTGTTGGGTTGTGTAGACTTACAGGAACTCCTGGTGGTGGATACATCCTTGCGAAGAATATGATTTTGAAGCTGTAACATGCCCTCTGGGGACCCTGAGTTGTGGTATTCAAGCTTTTTCTGTGGCTGGGTTCATCTAAGGTATATTTTTTAAGATCTGTCATTTTCAATACATGTAATGGAGTGTGTCAATAAAAAGCTGTGACCATTTCACCCAACATTTATGTCCATCTGGTCAATTATTTAATTAAAAAAAAAAAAATCGCATACTGTTACTTACCTTTGCCTCTTTACTTGCGGTCTCTTCATCCTCCACTTAAAACTTGTTCAATCCACTACTCCTGCAAGACTCGCTGGAGGTGAATCTCATTCAGTCAGATATTCTGGACTGCCCTACTAGCTGTAAATTACACTTAAAGGAGAACTAAACCTATATTGTTCCACTCCAGAATCTGAACGTATCCCCTCTAAAAACACATAAACTGTAAAATAACAATACAGTAAATAGCATTAAAAGAAATGTTACCACTAGAGATGTCCGAACTTCGAAAAATCCGGTCCGCGCGAGGATCCGTGGATTTTCCAAAAAATCCGTAAATTCGAAAATCCGCGAGCGGACCCGTTAAAACGTATTAAAATGAAAGTTCGGCAAAATCCGCATTAAAAGTGGTCTAAATAGCCTTGGTAACGTACACTTAATCACTCAGGGACCTGGGTAATGTCCTTAAGAACACGTATCAATGCCTTCAATACCTAAAAATTACAATCCGCCAGCGTGAATTTAAAAAACGATATTTTTCGAAAATACGAGGCTCTCCGTAAAAACGGGGATTTCCGTAAAAACGAGGATTTCCTTAAAAACGAGGATTTTCGTAAAACCAAGGATTTTTGTAAAAACGAGGAACCGGAACTTCCTGCCTGCACAATGGCAGATGTATGCCACACAGTACCTCCTGGCCAGGGGGTACGATGATTTCCCCCCTGGCACCTATCATGTGCGGCGCTGAAAGCGCAGGATTATGGAGGGGCTCCAGCGCCGGCTCCTGCTCCGCTTCGGCTACCAGACCACTGTCTCTACCCTCCAGAGACAGTGGTCTGATCTGAAGAGGCAGAGGCCTCATTATGTTCAAGCCATGCGGCAACTGATGGAAGGCAAGTATACTTTTTATTATATAACTGTATTGTAATAAGTAGTAAAATATTTTAATTCACTTCTGACAAAAACATATTTATTGTATATACCTTACCATTAATGCCATTACACACACCACATTGGCCACATTCCCCTATATAGTAGTTTGCACACAACAAGGGAAAGAAGGCGATGGGGGTACTGGGTTACATAATGTCCACTGCGGTTTGCCACCATTGTTGTGGGGCCAGGCAGGCTTGGCCCCACTGGGACATACCCCTCACCCATTGGCTTATCTCCCTCAGAGTATGCTTCGTGCAAGGGAACGGGTGAACGGGTAGGAACAGTACCATTGAGTTAACAGCAGGCCCACTGCAGTTTGCCACCATTGTTGAAGAGCCAGGCAGGCTTGGCCCCACTGGACATACCCCTCACCCCATTGGCTTCTCTCTCTCAGAGTATGCTTCGTGCAAGGGAAAGCGGGTGAACGGGTAAGGCTTTGTAGGAACCACACCATTGATTACAGCAGGCCCACTGCAGTTTGCCACCATTGTTGAAGAGCCAGGCAGGTTTGGCCCCACTGGACATACCCCTCACCCCATTGGCTTATCTCCCTCAGAGTATGCTTCGTGCAAGGGAAAGCGGGTGAACGGGTAGGAACAGTACCATTGAGTTACAGCAGGCCCACTGCAGTTTGCCACCATTGTTGAAGAGCCAGGCAGGTTTGGCCTCACTGGACTACCCCTCACCCCTTGGCTTATCTCTCCCTCAGAGTATGCTTCGTGCAAGGGAAAGCGGGTGAACGGGTAGGACAGTACACTTGAGTTACAGCAGGCCCACTGCAGTTTGCCACCATTGTTGAAGAGCCGGCGGTTTGGCCCCACTGGACATACCCCTCACCCCATTGGCTATCTCCCTCAGAGTATGCTTCGTGCAGGGAAACGGGTGAACGGGTAGGAACAGTACCATTGAGTTCCAGCAGCCCACTGCATTTTGCCACCATTGTTGAAGAGCCAGGCAGGCTTGGCCCCACTGGACATACCCCTCACCCCATTGGCTTTCTCTCCCTTAGAGTATGCTTTGTGCAAGGGAAAGCGGGTGAACAGGTAAGGCTTTGTAGGAACCGCACCATTGAGTTACAGCAGGCCCACACTTTGTAATATGGAGTACTGCTCTAGTGCCAGGCAGGATTGACCCAGAGCTGAAAACATTAGCCACAGAGTAGCTGTTGCGGCTGTATAAGATGGTCAGAGTAGGTGACACCACAAAGGTGCCTCGTGGAGAGAGAAGGAAGAACAAATATGGAGTACTGCTCTCAGGCCAGGCAGGATTGACCCAGAGCTGAAAATATTAGCCACAGAGTAGCTGTTGCGGCTGTATGAGATTGTCAGAGTAGGTGACACCACAAAGTTGCCTCGTGGAGAGAGAAGGAAGAACAAAGTACTGCTCTCAGGCCAAGTAGGATTGACCCAATCTTAGAAAAATTTGCCACCAAGTAGCTGTTGTTGCAGAGCATTTGTTATTTCACAACTTGAATGCAGTAGAGCAAGGTAGGACCATATATGGCCCTGCCAATAAGAAAAATTTGCGATTTGCCAGCTAAGCTGACATCAGCTAAGCCTCTAGGCGGAAAATGAGGCGGAAGGAGCAGTATGGGTGGCCAGGGGCAGGAGGCCTTCAGTCATGGGCATCAGCATCAGCAATAGGGGTACTGTACTGAGATGTGATCCACGCCTCATTCATCTTGATGAATGTAAGGCGGTCCACATTCTCAGTGGAGATACGGGTCCTCCTCTCCGTTACAACAAGGTTAGTCCTTTAAAGGACTGTTGGGTCTCAAGATGTGTGAATACAGGGGTGGTTAACAACAAGTGCTAAACCACCATACTGAAATCCACACACAGAAAGTTCAAAAAAAGCTCAAAAAGCACAAAAAACTCTCTCCAACTCCTACACTGTCAGGTCTCCACTAAACACACTCCAACACACTGACAAAATGGCACCTGTGAAGCAGCCTTTTATACACAGGGGGCTGGCAATAATCATGTTAGCTGCCATTGTATAATTTGGAACATGTGGCTTGCTCCGTCTTGAAAATAATCCCCAAAATGCAGAAATTCCGCGAATTTACAAGAATTTCTAATTTTTTCGAAATTACGAGAATTCTCGTAATTACGAGGACCTCCGTTTTCTCCGTATTTCGAAAATACGGAGATTCTCGTAATTCTGAAAATTTTCGGGAAAAAAAATCCGCGGTTCGGAAGTTCGGAAGGAGGAAAATCCGGCATAATCCGTCGTTCGTGGCGGATCCGGGTTCGGGTCCGCGAACCGGCCATCTCTAGTTACCACTTGTTCCATATAAATTTATTTATAATAGATTGTAGTTGTTTGAAGAATTGGTTGGGTATGTCAATTATTATTGTTCTCATTAGATATAGTATCCTAGGTAGGATATTCATTTTTATAATCGATATTCTTGCAGTTAAAAAGTTGTTGGACCATTTCTTTAGCTCTTTTTTAATTGTATTTAATATTTCTAGAAAGTTGTTTTGATACAGTAATGAGGTGGGTTTCGTTAGTTCTATACCTAAGTATGTCATTGATGTGTCGGCCCATGTGCATGGATAACTTGCTTTTAGTAGTAATTTTAGCATTAATGAGATGTTGTAGTCTAGTAGTATGGATTTTTGTTCGTTGGTTTTGTAGTATGAGAGTTTAGTAAAATTTTCCATTATTTTTTTTAGTACTGTCAGTGATTTGATTTAGGGTTTGTTATAGTTAGTATAATATCATCTGCAAAGAGATTTAGTTTGTATTCCTGGTTACTAATTTTTATTCCTGTTATTTCTTTGTTTTCTCTAATTAATTGGGCCAGTGGTTCTATTATTAGTGCAAAAATTAAGGGTGATAATGGGCATCCCTGTCTTGTTCCATTTGTTATTTGGAAGGTTTTTGATTATATGTTTGATATATTTACTATAGTTGAGGGTTTTGAGTAAAGTGATAATATAGCTTTAAGGAATTGTTCTTTAATTACGAGTTTTCTCCATGTATGTCCAATTGACTCTATCAAATGCCTTTTCGGCGTCTAATGTAAGGAATATTGAGGGTATATTGTTATTTTCCACCCAGTTTATAAGATTTATTGTTCTTCTTGTGGCATCATATGGTTGGCGTTGTGGTATGAAACCTACTTGATCTGGGTCTATCAGGTCTGGTAGGAGTAGTGATAGTCTGTTAGCTAGAATATTTGAGTATATTTTTATGTCTGAATTGATTAATGATATTGGTCTGTAATTTGTAATTATTGATGGGTCTTTTCCTGGTTTTAGAATTGGTATTAGTAGGGATTGAATCATTTCTTCTGGGAATTTGCCTGATCGAATTGTTTTGTTGTATATTTTGTGTAGGTTTGGGTTTAGTATTTGGTTGTATGTTATGTAATACTCGTTGATGAAGACATCTTGTCCTGGTGATTTGGGTTTTTTTTGTAGATTTTTGATTGTTTGTTGTATTTCTTGAGTTGTGATTTCTTTATTCAATATTTTGTTGTCTTCTGTTATTGTTGATAATTTTAGTTTATGTAAGAATTGATTTATTTCTGTCTCTGTAGGTATATGTATCTGTTTGTTATTTTTTAGGTTGTATAAGTTTTGGTAATATTTGCTAAATTCTTCTGTTTAGGGTTTATTATTTTTTCATTTTTTCGTTGTATATATATGCTATTTTAGTTTTGAGTGACTTTGTTTTTAATTTTTCTGCTAAATATTTGCTTGTTTTGTTTCCTTGTGAATAGTGTATTGCTCGTAATATTTTTATTTGTTTTTCGAATTTATATAGATCCAGGTTATGTAGGTCTTGTCTTAGTTTGTCTAATTCGTCTCTAGTTTGATTTGTTTGTGCGATTTTATGGGATGATTCTAATTTTCTGATTTGGGTGAGTAAGTTATGCCTTTGTTTTTTTTGTGTGGATGAGATTTGTATTATCATTCCTCTTATATATGCTTTATGTGCATTCCAAAGGGTGTATGTGTTTATGTCTTTTGTATTGTTTGTTATAAAGTATTCTTTAATGTGTTCTTCAAATTTTTTTTTTGTTTCTGGGTTCTGTAGTAGGTATGAGTTTAGTCTCCATATTCTGTCTGGTTTTATGTTTTTTTCTTCTTCTATTGTTGCAATGACTGGTGAATGGGGAGTTTAGTCCTCTAATATTATATGTCATGATTTTTATTGTCATTTTGTGGTTTGTTGTATTTGCTTATTGTTAGTTGTTTTTATGTTGTTTGAGTAGTTGTAGTTTTGTAAATGATATTCTTTTTTGTTGTTACTCTGCTAGAACCTTTGGATGGGGTATGGGAGGGAGGGGGGTAATTGTGTGTTGTCGGGTTCATATGGTTTTGAGTTTTATTACTTCGTAAGCTCTTGGGTGTTCCCATTTCATGGGTTTCCTCTGAGCTATCTAGTGTTTAGGGGGTTTAGTAGTGGTCTTTAGTGGGTTTTTTAATGGTTGGGTTTTTTTTTAAGGAAGTTTGTGTTTGTTGTGTTTGGAAAAGTGTTTAGTATATACCTTTTATTTTTAATCATATCATAGGTGTTGTATACATATATATTCAAACAAATAACATTTTTATAACCATATATACATATTCAAAGGGAGAAACACACACAAAAAATTGTATATCTGACATCACCAACATATCAGTTTAGTTTCGCCTGAGCAGCACAGATGAGGCCTCAGTATTTTTATCTTATCTTATCTCATCCTTTTTCCCCTCCCCTCTTTTTTCTCTTTCTTCCTATCTCTTCTCTTTGATGTTGTTTGTGAAGGGCGGTTCCCCATCCACGCCGCCCCCACAGTTGTTTTCTTATAATCACTCAGGAGTTATCAGCATATTATGTAATAACATTAAAAAAAAAAACATGGCATTTAACATTTAGGCGGTTTTCACATTCAAAATAATAATGATTTCATCTCCGTGTGTGTTGTATTCACACTATCACGGGGTGTACCTGAAGGGGAGTGAGTGACACATGAGACAAAAAAACCACAATAGCATATCTGACACCTCCAACATATCATTCTAGTTTCGACTGAGCAGCGCAGATGAGGCCCCGGTTTTATTTCAAGTATTTTTATCTTATCTCATCCTTTTTCCCCTCCCCTCTTTTTTCACTTTCTTCCTATCTCTTCTCTCTGGTGTTGTTTGTGAAGAGTGGTTTCCCATCTGCGCCACCCCGCCACCCACACAGTTGTTTTTTAAAATCACTCAGTGAGTTATGAGCATATTAAATAACAACATATTTGCTAAAGTAGCAGTATTCATTTTTATTCCAGTCCATGTTTTACTTTACTATTCCTTTAATGCATTGATTGAAGACTGTGCAGATAAAGAGCTATACCTTACCTTCCGTAGGGCATGGCACGGTATGCATGATAATGCACACTGTAGTTAATCAGAACCAGGAAGCGGTCAGGAAGTTCAGTGTGACAGCGGAGGATTGATAGGTTTCTTCTATCTTCGTTCCTGGCTGCACAGGTAATGATCGAAAAACGGGATTTAAGGTATAGGTCCTGTCTGTCTTCAAACAATGCATTAAAGGAATAGTTCACTTTTGCAGTGAACTTTTCCTTTAAGTGTAATTTCAGTGGAGGAGGAAGAACCAGCAAGTAAAGTGGGAAAGGTAAGCTTTGCCAATGGCTTAGAAAAATAAGAGTAACATAGTGTGTGATTTAAAGGTACAGCTTTGCAATGGACTGAACTTGGATTTACTCTGTATGTTCTGTTTAAATATAATTTAGACCAGTGGTTCTTAAACTTTTTTAGTTTGTGATACACTTGTAATGTAAAACAAAATATTACAAAAATATAAGCCATACTGGGGAAAACATTCCTAGCGCCAACATTGTGAGGCACCACTCTGGGTCTCTGAAGTCACACCAGTGTTCCCCGTCACGCCCCTTGAGAAACCCTGATTTAGACATAATAGCTCTAAAAAAAAAAAATCACATAATTACATCAGAATTTACTCCAATTAATACTACAAACATACAGGAAGATTCAATTAAAGTTCTTATCGTTATAAATCAGAACTTATTTAACATTTGAAATCTAGCATCTTGCATTAGAAGGTCCCTAACACTTGGCTGTCATATGCTTATTGGGACATTCCAGGGTACTTATATTGCCAACAGATTCTTGTACAAGTCATTCTGAATTGAGAAAGCCAGTCAGATGACTAGCCAAACGTCCTCAAGAACTAAACATTAAGTCCAGTTGATCTAACTAAATACAACAGGATATCGATTGTTGCAGCTGGTGAATGTTACAGTGCCAAGCTTTCATACATACATGAAGAATTCCAGACGCAGTAATCCATAGAACTCTGTGTTTTTAGGAGATTTTGTGAAAAATTAAATAAGATGATTCAAAGGTTGAAATCCTACCTAAACCCACTTGACAAGCAAAAAACCCCTACTAAATGCCAATCTTTCACATATCCTAAATCAAACAGTATGCCATATGAATGGATGACCACAGAGACACAAGTGCAATTGTAAGAAAAAAATCCAAGTGCTCTGTAATTTGAACAGCCTACGCTTCAAAGGAAACCGCTCCAAAACAAACTATATATTTTTTGAATCTACACACCTTCAGCTATGTAACAGTGCCATACTTTCATACATACATGAAGAATTTCAGACTCTGTAACATGCTTTTAGATTTTGTGGGAAAATAAAATAAGATGATTCCAAAGGTTGAAATCCTATCTAAACCCACTTGACAAGTAAAAAAAAATCAATAAATGTCAATCTCTCATATATCCTGAATCAAATGGTATGCCATATACGTGGGTGCACACAGATACATGGCCACCAACTAACTAAAATGGGAAGCATGCACAAGTACAATTACAAGAGAAAATCAAAGTGCTTTGTTATTTGAACAGCGTACCCTTTTTCAACAGAAACAGCCCTGAAACTTGGAAATAACCCCCATAAACTACAGTATATATTTTTTGAATTTACCCACCTTTTGCTATGTAACGGTGCCATACTTTCATACATACATGAAGAATTCCAGACATTGTTATCCATAGAACTCTGTGTTTTTAGGAGAATTTGTGAAAAATAAAATAAGATGATTTAACGCTTGAAGTCCTACCTAAACCCACTTGACAAGTAAAAAAAAAACCCTAAATGTCAATCTCCCACATGCCCTAAAGCAAACGGTATGCCATATGCACGGGTGCACACAGAGACATGGCCACTAACTAGTTCAAATGGGACGCATGCGCAAGTGCAATTACAAGAAAACATCAAAAAATGCCACAATCCACCCCTCACACACATACACACACTCTTTTTAGTGGTATTTGAGTGAAAACTGGTTGGTAATGAGAGACACACAAGTTTTTGCATACTGATCCTAAAAATTAAATTCTTCTCTTTTTGGTACCTATGCAAAATTTCCTAATATAGGCTTAGTTTCCCTAACACTGTGCTCAATTCAAAAATAGTATAGTAAGCTGTCACACAGTGACAGCTTACTATAGCTTTTACTGCACTGTGATCTGAATGGAGATCGCAGTGCAGTACTTTCACTAGACTACCGTTTGATTCAGGACATGTGGGAGATTGATATTTAGTGGGGGTGGGTTTATTTGTGGGGGTCATTTCCAAGTTTTGGAGCTTTTCCATTTGAATAAGAGAAAGCTGTTTGAAATTACAGAGCACTTTGATTTTTTTCTTGTAATTGCACTTGTGCATGCTTTCCATTTGAGTTAGTTAGTGGACATGTCTCTCTGTGCACCCACACATATGGCATACTGTTCGATTCAGGACATTTGGGAGATCGATGTTTGGCACCTTTCTTTTCAATACTTGGGGAATTGACACGATTTTTAACTTTGGAACTTGGTTTTTCTTTATTTTTTCAGAAAATCTGCTAAAAGTGCAAAATTCTATGAAAATCTGCGCAAACACCATTGATGGCATGAATGAAAAAAATCGCACCATTGGTTAGCTGAAGGTGTGTAGATTCTGAGAATATCATTTTGGGGGTATTTTTGAGTTATGGTGGTGTTTAGATTGAAAAATCTGGAAAGTTGCTTCTATTGGGGAACTGCACATTGGCTCACTTTGTGAGTAGTGGCTTTCACGTCCATGTGTGTAAACATGCATATAGCATAACATTTGATTCAGGGCATTTGGGAAATTGATACTTGACAGGGTTTTTTTACATTACATGAGAATTTGCCATTATTCTTAACTTTGAAATGTTTTGTTGTGCATTTTTCCAAAAATCTGGTAAAAGTGTGAAATTCTACACAAAACTGTGCCCATACCATTCGTATGCTTAAAAGAATGGCACTGTTGTATAGCTGAAGATGTGTAGATTCCAAGAATAAATAGTTTTGGGAGGTATTTCTAATAGGTGTTTAGTCTGACAAATCTGAAAAATTGCTATAATTGGGCCACCGTGCATTGGCTAACTTTGTGGCTAGTCTATTACACGTCCGCTTGTGTAATTATACATATGGCATACCGTTTGATTCAGGACATTTGGGAGATTAATATTTGGTAACTGTTTTTAACATTACTTGGGTTTTGGCATGATTTCTAACTTTGAGAGTGTTTTTATGTTAATTTTTTTGAAAATCTGCTAAAAGTGTGAACGTTTACAAATAACTGCGCCCACACCATTGATGGTATGAATGAACAAACTACTGTGTTTGGTTTGTAGATTCCTTAGGTAAAGGTTTGTAGATTCCAGGAATATAGTTCCTGGAATATTCCTGGTATTTCTGAGTTAGGGGAATGTTTTGTGGGAAAAACTGCAGACTGTTCAAATTCAGAGTTGGCTGAATATTTTTGCTGTTTTTGAGCAATCATGCATTGTCTCACTTCAAAGCTTTTTGCTTCCATGCCCACGTATGTAACCATGCATATGGCATACCGTTACATTCAGGACATTTGGGGGAATTGATATTTGGTAATTTTATTTTACATTCCATTTGGTTTTGGCATGATTTCTACCTTGAAAATTTTTGTTTATTTTTTCAGAAAATCTGCAAAAAGTGTGAATTTCTATGAAGAACTGCACTCACACCATTGATGGTATGAATGAACAAACTACAGCATTCTGTAGCTGAAGGTGTGTAGATTCCAGGAATATATAGATTGTGGGGGTTGCTTTGTGTGGATGAAAACCGCAGACTGTTCAAATTCAGAGTTGGCTGAATATTTTTGCTGGTTTTGAGCAATCATACATTGTCTCACTTGTGATTGTGGGGAGTATTTCTGAGTTAGGGGGGTGCAGACTGTTCAAATACAAAACTGGCTAAAAAAATTTAGCTGTCACTGCCATTTGACATTTGTCCCCCTTTGGATTAGTTGGTAGCCATGTCTCAAGATACACCCATGAATGTGGTTTTATTCGGGAGGGGTTAGGCTTTCATATTTAGGATGATTTTGAACTTTTGTCTACAGATTTTAGCTGAAATTTGCATTTGATTTTGTCTCTAATTTTACAGTTGAGAAAAAAAAGAAAATGTGAGAAAATAACTTACGATTGGATGAAGAGCTGCGCCAGGGTATTTGCATTTTGATCCAAACTTACCAAACTTATAAAATCCTGCGGGTGTGTAGTTTCTAAAAATATCTCACATGTGGGGATTCTTTATTCTATGTTAACCGTCAGAAGTGATTGTACATTTTAAGGGCAGTTTTAGATTGGGGGGGGTCTCCTGTATAGGAACAGTGGGGTACCTACATATATCTGGTATCATTGTACTCGGGGGTATCAGAGCTTTAAGAAACAGTGAGATTTTTGTGCGTAACCTTAAGATAAAAATGGGGAAAATCCATGCAAATTTGCAAATTTAGCATTTTTTATTTACATATTTTACCCATAGATCCAGTAAAATCTCCAGAAAAGTTACACAATTCTGTTACCATGTTAAAGTACACTTGTGCTGAAAAAAACCCAATGTATAATATTCTTTATTTACTAGGGGGTTTCCTACTGTAAGATTAGTTTAAACCGATTGAGAGCAAAATCCTGAAAAATCTGCAGGAACTGAACGCAAAAAAATTAGAAATTCTGCTGGCACTGTTAATTGGGATGGTGGGCTTTGTATGGGGTGGTTGAACTTGATAGACTACTTTTTTATATAACTTAAAATAAGTATGTAACTGTATAACTATGATATGCTAATTCACTTCTTGATTTATAAGCATAAGTATGTGTTAAAAGGTTGAGTTTGACAGTATAGTATAGTTTTGCCAGATGATAAATTAAATTGTAGAGTTAATTGCAGGGTTATAATTAAAGTTGTTTTGTTTGAAATTATGTATTTATTTATTTATTTCCATAATAAACTCCAACCTCAGATCCCCAGCGAATGTGTCTATATATTTATTCTCTGTTCTCTATAAAACTAGGGTTACATTAGTCAGTTCCCTTACACTGTTCTAGAGATAAATCTTTATTCTCTGGTCCCTATGAAACTCTGTACTTCTCACTGCTGGGGAAATGATTTTATTTTGTGTCTTACACTGAGAATCATTGTGCTCCCTTTACGTTCAGTTCTGGAAGTTGTGACAGATTATAATCACTGGAATGTGCTGATATGGCTGGTAATATACTTTGTGGGCCCTGTCACATCTTGGGATCAGCCCATTAAACCTGCTTGTCATCTGGAGAGTGAAAAACTGCTTGCAGAATATGAATATTTCCAGGAAGGAGACATTATAATAGCAGGAGTGATGACGTGTCACCTTGAGATATTATATAGAAAGAATAACAAGGCATTAAAGATGTGTTACTAGTAAGTTAAATCTCCTATATCTCATTACAGTAGAGTAATCAATCTTAGGGGAATATTTATAAAGATTGATTAAAATTTTCGCCTTCTTTAATGCTACCTTACCTTTTCACCAAATTTGGACTTTTCGCTATTTATAAAGCATTATAAAGTGATAACGAGTGGTGGGTCCATGGAAGGTGTCAGTATATTTTGGAGTATTTCTCAATACTAATAAGTACCCAGGTAGGTGTTAGACTATTTCTACCATTTACTGTAATACAATCTGCGACTTTTTTAAGGTCACTTTTTTTTAAGGTTCCCATTTTCTTTATTTACAAATAAAGACAAATGGGAGTCTAAGGGACATATTTATAAAGGGCATTATTTTTGCTTTTTTTCCCCACCAGCCTTTACCATAATTTTTTAAACTTTCAACCTTTCTTTTTATCAAAGTTATTAAAAAGGCAAATTTTCATCAAAAGCAAAAATTATGTAGCAAAAAGTAGTTCTAATAATGCTAAAAAGGCTCAGCATATATGATGGTAAATAGGTAATACTCCCTAGTGGTTGTTCAAAGTAGTGTCAAATTGGTTAATACACACTGAACACCTATCTTTGTTATTTAAAAATAGCCTAACACGTGTGTTTTTTTCATCCAAAGATATAATAAATAGTGTAAACTCAAAAGGCAAATTTTCTCTTTTTTATTAATAGGATATGATAAATAGTGTAAAACTCACCCAGGTGAATTTTCTTCTTTTTATTATAGGTATGATAATAGTGTAAACTCACCCAGGTAAATTTTCTCTATTTTATATAATAGGATATGATAATAGTTAAAACCACCCAGGTAATTTTCTCTTTTTTATTAATAGGAATGATAAATAGTGGTAAAACTCACCCAGGTGAATTTTCTCTATTTTATTAATAGGATATGATAAATAGTGTAAAACTCACCCGGTGAATTTTCTCTATTTTTATTAATAGGATATGAATAAATAGTGTAAATTCACCCAGTGAATTTTCTCAATTTTTTCATAGGATATGATAAATAGTGTAAAACTCAAAAGGCAAACAGGGAGATTCAATAAAAGTTCTTATCGTTTAAAATGGTGCTAATTTTGCCCCAACCAATCAGATCTTATTTAAAATTTGAAAGCTAAACTCTGATTGGTTGGGGCAAAATTAGCACCATTTTAAACGATAAGAACTTTTATTGAATAACCCTGTTAGTTTCTTTATTTTATTAATAGGATATGATAAATAGTGTAAAACTCACCCAGGTAAATTTTCTCTATTTTATTAATAGGATATGATAAATAGTGTAAAACTCACCCAGCGATATTTCTCTATTTTATATATAGGATTGATAATAGTGTAAACTCACCCAGGTGAATTTTCTCTATTTATAATAGGATATGATAAATAGTGTGAAATTCCCCCAGGTGAATTTTCTCAATTTTTTCATTAGATATGATAAATATGTAAAACTCAAAAGGCAAACAGGGAGATTCAATAAAAGTTCTTATCGTTTAAAATGGTGCTAATTTTGCCCCAACCAATCAGATCTTATTTAAAATTTGAAAGCTAACATCTGATTGGTTGGGGCAATTAGCACCATTTAAACGATAAGAACTTTTATTGAATCCCTGTTAGTTTCTTTATTTTATTATAGGATATGAAAATATTGTAAACTCACCCAGGTAAATTTTCTCTATTTTATTAATAGGAATGATAAATAGTGTAAAAACTCACCCAGGCAAATTTTCTCTATTTATAATAGATATGATAAATAGTGTAAAACTCACCCAGGTGAATTTTCTCTATTTTATTAATAGGATATGATAAATAGTGTGAAATTCACCCAGGTAATTTCTCAATTTTTTCATTAGGATATGATAATAGTGTAAAACTCAAAAGGCAAACAGGGAGATTCAATAAAAGTTCTTATCGTTTAAAATGGTGCTAATTTTGCCCCAACCAATCAGATCTTATTTAAATTTGAAAGCTCATCTGATTGGTTGGGGCAAAATTAGCACCATTTAAACGATAAGAACTTTTATTGAATAACCCGTGTAGTTTCTTTATTTATTACTAGTATAGATAAATAGTGTAAACTCACCCAGTGAATTTTTTCTATTTATTAATAGGATATGAAAATAGTGTAAAACTCACCCAGGCGAATTTTCTCTATTTATTAATAGGACTAGCAAAAGTTTGCCCGTTGGTGCACATTGGAAATTATGTGTGTATGTTTTGCTATTGTATTGTAGTGCTCACAGGAACCACCAGGAAAAATCCGGCGGCAATAATAAATTAGTCTGAAGGTCCTAAAAAAAAACCAATAATCGCATCATATTAATGAACAAACACACACTTATATCCTCCCTTAACTATACTACCTGCCAGCTAGAATATAGAGGGTCTGTGTGAAAAACCTGCAGGTCTGAGAACTGACCCAGGCAATCTAAACAGCCACTTTGGGAAATCAAAAGCAGCCCATACATATATCAGATTTTAACTTTCCCGACCGAGTGCTCCCGCGATATTAGACCGATCATGCAAGAACTGTCTGTCTGTGGCATAGAATAATGGGAAAGGTGGTTCTGGCAAGATCAAAATAATATTGCATGAGCGATTGGTTGGATAAGTAAAATCGGATATATGTATAGACACCTTAAATCCTATACAGTATCCTGATTAACATGCAAGGTTCATATTTATTAGTATTTACCACAACAGTTTAACTAACCTATGGGGTTAGGACTTGGGAGCACAGGATACTGATTGAATGTATATGTTAGGGAGAGGTGTGGATAGAGAAGCTAAAAGCTCCACACAGAGATATAAATGAAATAGTGCCTTCTTATAACAGAAGGTACCTCATAGAATCATGTTATTATAATAGCATTGCCTTAATAATCTAACATATAACACATATTTCTCATAAACACAATTTTTTATACTCCAGAATCTGAAAACAACCCCCCTAAAAATCCAATAAGCTATAAATACCACTTCAGTAAATTGTATTAAAGTAAATGTAAGCCTGTAAGAACTGGATGAAGTATCTATGTGTATGTGCAGTGTCAGACCACACCCTCCTGACCTTGGTCACATGCTTACTGGCTTTATCTGTCCTGTAAGGATTGGCTAGAGATTATTAATGGGCGTGATCAACTGGCAAATTTCTGCCATAGCTAAGGACTGAGCATGTGCAGAATATAATGGTCGTTGACCAAACTGTGTGATGCTAGAATGCTGTGAAGTAAAGTACAAACCATTTGTTATTTAGGTAAATTTCTCAGCACCCATATCAAAATGAGAGGTAGACACAGATTACTGGTTTTATATCAAGTGTTCTGCCTTCCGGATTCAGTGTTGTTCTGTGGCTTTAGTTGTCCTTTAAAGAAATGGGTGGGAACATGCAAAGTATCTTATTTATTGCCTGTGGCAAAGGCATGTGTCTAGATATAATACAGCCTAATGGTATAAAGTAGGCGTGTTTAACTTGTGACCTTTTACGTGTTTGAAAACCACAATTCCCAAAATTCTCTGTTTCCAGTAAGTTTTTTCTTAATATCCTAAGGCATCTGTCTAGATCTAATACAGCCTAAGCTTGTGACCTTTCACATGTTTGAAAATTACAAATCCTAGCATTCTCTGTTTTGCAGTTAGTGTCTTCTTAATGAACTTTTCACGTTTAAAACTACAATTCCCAGCATTCCCTAACTGCACAGAATTCTGGAAAACTTAGGTTTCATACATCCTGGAATAAAGAAATGTTCCTGACTTACAGACATTAAAGCCCACGGTCATGCTTTAGCGCTTCCTACCCAGGGTTTGAACATGCGTGATTCATCTGCCCTTCCCTTACATCCATATCTATTAGACTATGGATTAGGGAAGCATTATATGGGTCGATTGGTTGGCGCACGTTAATGCCCGCTTTGCGGCGGCAGTGCGAGTACCAGAAGAGGCACTCGTGCGGCCGTTTCAAAGTAATTTACCAGAGGTTGTGTGCCTCTTTACACGTAAGTATTAAATACCAACTAATAGCTGGCATAAATACTTATGTGCGTGAGATTCACCCAAAATCGCACAGCCTCTGGTAAATCCCGTAGGGGAGATTTGCCCAGAGAGCTTGTGCCTCTGGTTGAATCTCCCTGTTAGAGTCATAAACTTACCATATTTGCACTCACTTCCAAATACCACCTACCTGGCAGTTATAATCTATAAAGTCTAAAGGTTCGTGCACACATGCAATCAACGGTGCCGACGCATGACGTGTGCGAACGGCTGTTTTGGATTATATTCGTGCCGTGTATCGACAGAACGGCCATTTTAGCCGATAAAGTGCCCATACATGGCACGATTATCGGCCGTTCGTACACATCGTGCGTCACGGGTTGGCCCCCGCGATCGCATGTGTGTATGAACCTTAAGGCTTGGTAAACACCAGTAACGAACCAATAGTGCCACGGATTAGTCGGCTGGAAATATGTGAAGGTGTGGGGCGGCCAGCCGCGACTGAGTTTGGTCGTCCGTATCAGACAAATGGGTCAGTTAGTAAATCACGGCCAATCATGCAGTTCCCTATGGGACCACATATCAGTCTGTCACTGCACGGCTGGCTGCAGCCACTGTTTACCAACAGTCATCTATCCTGGCAGGGCTCTCACACAAAGCAGATGCTCAGTTGGGACACATGTATTATATATATCCATACAAAATGGTATTAACCTGCAGATCTGAACACAGATCCAGGGAATCCTGCCACAATGTGCAATTCAATCTGAACAGCTCCATTGGACATCCTGAGACCCTATACAGAATAACAGGAATTCCTATACAGGAATAACATGCTAGGTTCATACTTATGCCAACTACCACAGCAAGTTCCAATTTACAGTCACTATGGGTTAGAAACACCAGGATTCTGATTAGCTTGACAAATTATGGAGAGGTTTGGATAAAGGAGCTAAAAGGGTATAAAATGAAGTAGAGCCTTCTTATAACTGAAGGTACCTGACACCTCATGTTAAAAGGGCAAGTCCAGCCCTAAAATGAAACTTACATACAGGTAAATCACTCTCCAAAACCCTATACAGTAATAGTTTGAAATCTGAAATATAAAAGTCTAACCTGAAATCATGCACAATGTCCTGTTTCCCGTTTCTGCTTCCAGGTTCTTCCAGTTAGCAACTGTCAGTTATGGATTTGACAGTTGACATCACAGCCAATGACTGAACGTTAATCCCCTATCTGCCTCTTCCGAGCATGCCCAGGCTCAGTACCTGCTCAGTACAGGTTTCTAAATTGCTCAGTTTCCATGAGACATCCAGAAACATAGCAGGCATACAGTAATGAATTCATAGGAAAAAGTATGATATATGAACATATTTTAAAGAGGCCGTTCTTTCTAAAAGATGTTCTTATGAGCATGGGTGTCTCTAGGGTTTTTGCCACCTGAGCCAAACTGTGAATGCCACCTCTATGCGGTGCGCGTAGCAGTGGGCGTGACTTAGCTAGTGGGAGTGGCTCCACTCAGTGGGCGTGGCTCCACAGGTTGGCATTTTGAACTTGCCATTATACAGTTCCTCAAATAGACATTTATCCTCAACATAATTACTGAAGAATAAAATATTTTGGCCAAAAGATTAAGCCCTGCTACCACGTCAAAGGTAGACTCTTTCAGCAGGGACCTTACTAACCTAACTAGTCTAACCTAGCCTAACTTAACCAACTCTATCTAAAGCTAACCAATTCTCTTCAGTCCTCTCCCCCAGTATAATTCATTACCCTCTCCCCACCAGTATACAGGATCAGTAAAGTGTGTAAAAACGTGTGTGACTCTCCATACTAACCGGTTTTCACTAAAATACCACTAAAAGGGGGAGAGTGTGTGTGTGGGGTGGGTTGTGGTTTTTTTTCTTGTAACTGCACTTCTACATGCGTCCCATTTGGGCTAGTTGGTGGCCTCGTCTCTGTTTGCATCCACGCATATGGCATACCATTTGATTCAGGACATGTGGGAGATTGACATTTAGTGGGTTTTTTTGCTTGTCAAGTGGGTTTAGGTAGGATTTCAACCTTTGAATCATCTTATTTTATTTTTCACAAAACCTCCTAAAAACACGGAGTTCTTTGGATCACTGGGTCTGGAATTCTTCATGTATGTATGAAAGCATGGTACCGTAACGTAGCTGAAGGTGCATAAATTCCAAAAATATATAGTTTGTGGGTGGTATTTCCAAGTTTAGGGCTGTTTCCTTTGAAAAAGGGTAGGCTGTTCAAAAAACAGAGCACTTTGATTTTTTCTTGTAATTGCATTTGTGCATGTGTCCCATTTGAGCTAGTTGGTGGCCACGTCTCTGTGTGCACCCACACATATAGCATACCGTTTGATGCAGGATATGTGGAAGAGTGCTATTTAGTGGGTTTTTTTGCTTGTCGGGTGGGTTTAGGTAGGATTTCAACCCTTGAATCATCTTATTTTATTTTTCACAAAACCTCCTAAAAACACAGAGTTCTTTGGATCACTGGGTCTGGAATTCTTCATGTATGTATGAAAGCATGGCCCTGTAACGTAGCTGAAGGTGTGTAGATTCCAAAAATATATAGTTTGTGGGGGGAATTTCCAAGTTTCGGGGCGGGTTCCTTAGAATTAGGGTAGGCTGTTCAAATTACAGAGCACTTTGATTTTTTCTTGTAATTTCATTTGTGCATGTGTCCCATTTGAGGTAGTTGGTGGCCACGTCTCTGTGTACATCCACACATATGGCATACCGTTTGATTCAGAACATGTGGGAGATTGATATTTAGTGGGGGGTTTTATTTTCGGGGGGCATTTCCAATTTTTGGGGCTGTTTGAAATTACAGAGCACTTTGATTTTTTTCTTGTAATTACACTTGTGCATGCGTCCCATTTGAGCTAGTTGGTGGCCACGTCTCTGTGTGCACCCACACATATGGCATACCGTTTGATTCAGGGCATTTGGAAGATTGATAATTGACAAGTTTTTTTTTACATGCCATTGAAATTTGCCATGATTTTTAAGCTTGAATTGTATTTTTATACATTTTTCCTGAAAATCTATTAAGAAAGCAAAATTGTACACGAAGCTGCGCCCACATCATTGGTGGTATGCATAAAAGAATCACACCATTGTGTAGCTGAAGGTGTGTAGAGTCCAAGAATTTATAGTTTTGGGGGGTATTTCTAATATAGAGGGGTGTTTAGTCTGACAAATCTGAAAAGTTGCTGTAATTGGGCCACTGTTCATTGGCTCACTTTGTGGCTAGTTGATTCCACGTCTGCGTGTGTAACCAAACATAGGGCATACCATTTGATTCAGGACATTTGGGAGATTGATATTTGGTAACTTTTTTTTACATTACTTGGGATTTTGGCATGCTTTCTTCCTTTTGAGAGTGTTTTTTTTCTAATTTTTTAGAAAATCTGCTAAAACTATGAACTTCTACGAAGAACTGCGCCCACACCATTGATGGTACGAATGAACAAACTACAGAATTACGTAGATAAAGGTGTGTAGATTCGAGAAATATATGGTTTGTGGGGGTTGTTTTGTGGGAAAAAACTGCAGACTGTTTAAATTTAGATTTGGCTGAAAATTTTTGCTGTTTCTGAGTCATTGTGCATTGTCTCACTTCATGGCCATTCGCTTCCACGTCCGTGTGTGTAACCACACATATGGCATACCGTTTGATTCAGGACATTTGGGAGATTGATTTTAGTAACTTTTTTTACATTCCATTTGTTTTGGCATGATTTCTACCTTTTGAGAGTTGTTTTTTGTTCATTTTTCAGTCAAATGCGAACTCTCTATGAAGAACTGTACCCACACCATTGATGGTATGAATAACAAACTACAGTGTTTACATAGCTGAAGGTGTGTAGATTTCAAAATATATAGTTTGTGGGGTTATTGCTAAGCTATGGGGTGTTCTGTGGAAAAATGCAGACTGTTCAAATTCAATTTGGCTAAATATTTTCGTTTATTGTGAGCCATTGTGCATTGTCTCACTTCGTGGCTATTCGCTTTCCTTCCACGTCCGCATGTGTAACCACACATATGGCATACCGTTTGATTTCAGACATTTGGGAGAATTGGATATTTAGTAACTTTTTTTTACATTCCATGAGGTTTTGACATGATTTCTACCTTTTGAATTTGTTTTTTGTTCATTTTTTCAGACAAATGCGAACTTCTACAAAGAACTGCGAACACACAATTGATGGTATGAATGAACAAACTACAGTGTTACATAGCTGAAGGTGTGTAGATTTCAGGAATATATAGTCTGTTGGGGTTATTTCTAAGTTACGGGGGTATTTGTGGAAAAAACTGCAGACTGTCCAAATTCGGAATTGGCTAAATATTTTCGCTGTTTCTGAGCCATCGTGCATTGTCTCACTTTGTGGCTTTTCGCTTCCAAGTCCGCATGTGTACACCACACATATGGCATACCGTTTGATTCAGGACATTTGGGAGATTGATATTTAGTAACTTTTTTTACATTCCATGAGTGTTTTGGCATGATTTCTACCTTTTGAAGTTGTTTTTGTTCATTTTTCAGACAAATGCGAACTTCTCACGAGAACTGCGCCCCACACCATTTGTATGAATGAACAAACTACAGTGTTACATAGCTGTAGGTGTGTAAATTTCAGGAATATATAGTTTGTGGGGTTATTTCTAGGTACGGAGTGTGTTTGTTGAAAAAAACTGCAGACTGTCCAAATTCGAGTTGGGCTAAATATTTTTGTTGCCCGTTTCTTCTGAGCCATCGTGCATTGTCTCACTTTGTGGCTTTTCGCTTCCACGTCTGCGTGTGTAATCGCACATATGGCATACCATTTGATTCAGGACATTTGGGAGATTGATATTTGGTAACCTTTTTTTACATTCCATGGGGTTTTGGCATGATTTCTACCTTTTTCAATGTTGTTTGATGTTCATTTTTTTGGAAAATCTGGTAAAAGTGCAAATTTCTACGAAGAACTGCACCCACACCATTGATGGTATGAATGAACGAACTACAGCGTTACATAGCTGAAGGTGTGTAGATTTCAGGAATAATAGTTTGTGGGGGGTATTTCTGAGTTGGGGGGGTGTTTTGTGGAAAAACTGCAGACTGTCCCCAAATTCGGAATTGGCTAAATTTTTCGCTGTTTCTGAGCCATCGTGCATTGTCTCACTTTGTGGCTTTTCGCTTCCAAGTCCGCATGGTAACCACACATTGGCATACCGTTTGATTCAGGACATTTGGGAGATTGATATTTAGTAACTTTTTTTACATTCCATGAGGTTTGGCATATTTCTACCTTTTGAAGTTGTTTTTGTTCATTTTTCAGACAAATGCGAACTTCTACGAAGAACTGCGCCCACACCATTGATGGTATGAATGAACAACTACAGTGTTACATAGCTGTAGGTGTGTAAATTTCAGGAATATATAGTTTGTGGGGGTTATTTCTAAGTTACGGAGGTGTTTTGTTGAAAAAACTGCAGACTGTCCAAATTCGGAGTTGGCTAAATATTTTTGCCGTTTCTGAGCCATCGTGCATTGGTCTCACTTTGGGTTTTCGCTTCCACGTCTGCGTGTGTAATCGCACATATGGCATACCATTTGATCAGGACATTTGGGAGATTGATATTTGGTAACCTTTTTTTACATTCCATGGGGTTTTGGCATGATTTCTCACCTTTTTCAATGTTGTTTGATGTTCATTTTTTTGAAAATCTGGTAAAAGTGCAAATTTCTACGAAGAACTGCACCCACACCATTGATGGTATGAATGACGAACTACAGCGTTACATAGCTGAAGGTGTGTAGATTTCAGGAATAATAGTTTGTGGGGGTATTTCTGAGTTGGGGGGGTGTTTTGTGGAAAAACTGCAGACTGTTCAAATACAAAACTGGCAAAATTGTTTTTCTGCTACTGACATTTGGCACTGGTCACGCTCTGGGTTAGTTGGTAGCCATGTCTCTGGGTACACCATGAATGTGGCATACCGTTTATTCGGGAGGGGTTAGCTTTCTTTTTGAGATGCGTTTGAACTTTCCTCCACAGTTTTTAGCTGAAATTCGCATTTGATTTGTCTCTGATTTTACAGTTAGGAAAAAAGGAAAATGTGAGAAAATAACTTACAATTTGACGAAGAGCTGCGTCCGGGTATCTGCATTTTGATCGAAACTTACCTCACTCATAAAATCCTGCGGGTGTGTAGTTTCTAAATATCTCACTTGTGGGGATATTTTAGTTAATTTGGTAGATATTCTATGTTAACTGTCAGTAGTGGTTATACATTTTATTTGGTGTATATCTTGAAGGTGCAGTTTTTAGTTTGGGGGGGTCTCCTGTATAGGAAAAGTCAGGTACCTACATATATCTGGTATCGTTGTACTCGGGAGTATCAGAGCTTTAGAAACCGTAAGATTTTTGTGCTACCTTAAGATAACTAAAGTAAAAATGGGTAAAATCCATGAAAATTTGCAAATTTTTCTTTTTTTACATATTTTACCCATAATTCCAGTAAAATTTCCAGAAAAGTTACAAAATTTTGTTACCATATTAAAGTAGACTTTGTGCTGAAAAAAACAATGTATAATATTCCTGATTTACTGCAAGGTTTCCTACTGTAAAATTAGTCTAAAGCGATTAAGGGCAAAATCCTGAAAATTCTTCTGGCAGTTAACGCAAAAAAAAATGAAAATCTCCTGGCAGTGAAAGGGTTAATGCTACCTTACCTTTTCACCAAATTTGGACTTTTCGCTATTTATAAAGCATTATAAAGTGATAACGAGTGGTGGGTCCATGGAAGGTGTCAGTATATTTTGGAGTATTTCTCAATACGAATAAGTACCCAGGTAGGTGTTAGACTATTTCTACCATTTACTGTAATACAATCTGCGATTTCACTTTTTTAAGGTCACTTTTTTTTAAGGTTCCTATTTTCTTTATTTACAAATAAAGACAAATGGGAGTCTAAGGGACATATTTATAAAGGGCATTATTTTTGATTTTTCCCCACTAGCCTTTACTATAATTTTTTTAACTTTCAACCTTTCTTTTTATCAAAGTTATTAAAAAGGCAAATTTTCATCAAAAGCAAAAATTATGTAGCAAAAAGTAGTTCTAATAATGCTAAAAAGGCTCAGCTATATGATGTAAATAGGTAATACTCCCTAGTGGTTGTTCAAAGTAGTGTCAAATGGTTATACACACTGAACACCTATCTTTGTTATTTAAAAATGGCCTAACACGTGTGTTTTTTTCATCCAATATAATAAATAGTGTAAACTCAAAAGGCAAATTTCTCTTTTTATTAATAGGAAATGATAAATAGTGTAAAACTCACCCGCACATTTTCTCTATTTTATAATAGGATATATAAATAGTTAAAACTCACCCAGGTGAATTTTCTCTTTTTTATTAAGGATATGATAAATAGTGTAAAACTCACCCAGGTAAATTTTCTCTATTTATTAATAGGATATGATAAATAGTGTAAAACTCACCCAGGTGAATTTTCTCTTTTTTATTATAGGATATGATAAATAGTGTAAAACTCACCCAGGTAAATTTTCTCTATTTATTAATAGGATATGATAAATAGTGTAAAACTCACCCAGGTGAATTTTCTCTATTTTATTAATAGGATATGATAAATAGTGTAAAACTCACCAGGTGAATTTTCTCTTTTTTATTATAGGATATGATAAATAGTGTAAAACTCACCCAGGTGAATTTTCTCTATTTTATTAATAGGATATGATAAATCGTGTAAGACTCACCCAGGTGAATTTTCTCTTTTATTAATAGGATATGATAAATAGTGTAAAACTCACCCAGGTGAATTTTCTCTTTTTTATTAATAGGATATGATAAATAGTGTAAAACTCACCCAGGTAAATTTTTCTCTATTTCATATAGGATATGATAATAGTGAAAAATCACCCAGGTGAATTTTCTCAATATTTTCATTAGGATATGATAAATAGTGTAAAACTCAAAAGGCAAACAGGGAGATTCAATAAAAGTTCTTATCGTTTAAAATGGTGCTAATTTTGCCCCAACCAATCAGATCTTATTTAACATTTGAAAGCTAACATCTGATTGGTTGGGGCAAAATTAGCACCATTTTAAACGATAAGAACTTTTATTGAATAACCCTGTTAGTTTCTTTATTTTATTAATAGGATATGATAAATAGTGTAAAACTCACCCGGCAATTTTCTCTATTTTTATTATATAGGATATATAAATAGTGTAAAACTCAAAGGCGAATTTCTCTATTTATTAATAGGAAGATAAATAGTGTAAAACTCACCCAGGTGAATTTTTTCTATTTTATTAATAGGATATGATAAATAGTGTAAAACTCACCCAGGCGAATTTTCTCTATTTTATTAATAGGACTAGCAAAAGTGTGCCCGTTGGTGCACAGTGGAAATTATGTGTGTATGTTTTGCTATGTGTAGTTGCAGTGCTCACAGGAACCACCAGGAAACATCCAGGGCGGCAATAATAAAATTAGTCTAATAAAAAAGGTCCTAAAAAAACCCCAAATAATCGCATCATATTAAATGAACAAACACACACTTATATCCTCCCTTAACTATACTACCTGCCAGCTAGAATATAGAGGGTCTGTGTGGAATAAACCTGCAGGTCTGAGAACTGACCCAGGCAATCTAAACAGCCACTTTGGGCAATCAAAAGCAGCCCATACATATATCCGATTTTACTTTCCCGACCGAGTGCTCCCGCGATATTAGACCGATCATGCAAGAACTGTCTGTGGCATAGAATAATGGGAAAGGTGGTTCTGGCAAGATCAAACTAATATTGCATGAGCGATTGGTTGGATAAGTAAAATCGGATATATGTATAGACACCTTAAATCCTATACAGTATCCTGATTAACATGCAAGGTTCATATTTATTAGTATTTACCACAACAAGTTTAACTAACCTATGGGGTTAGGACTTGGGAGCACAGGATACTGATTGAATGTACATGTTAGGGAGAGGTGTGGATAGAGAAGCTAAAAGCTCCACACAGAGTATAAAAAGAAATAGTGCCTTCTTATAACAGAAGGTACCTCATAGAATCATGTTATTATAATAGCATTGCCTTAATAATCTAACATATAAACACATATTTCTCATAAACACAATTTTTTATACTCCAGAATCTGAAAACAACCCCCCTAAAAATACCAATAAGCTATAAAATACCACTTCAGTAAATTGTATTAAAGTAAATGTAAGCCTGTAAGAACTGGATGAAGTATCTATGTGTATGTGCAGTGTCAGACCACACCTCCTGACCTTGGTCACATGCTTACTTGCTTTATCTGTCCTGTGAAAGGATTGGCTAGAGATTATTAATGGGCGTGATCAACTGTAACAAATTTCTGCCATAGCTAAGGACTGAGCATGTGCAGAATATAATGGTCGTTGACCAAACTGTGTGATGCTAGAATGCTGTGAAGTAAAGTACAAACCATTTGTTATTTAGGTAAATTTCTCAGCACCCATATCAAAATGAGAGGTAAGACACAGATTACTGGTTTTATATCAAGGTGTTCTGCCTTCCGGATTCAGTGTTGTTCTGTGGCTTTAGTTGCCCTTTAAAGAAATGGGTGGGAACATGCAAAGTATCTTATTTATTGCCTGTGGCAAAGGCATGTGTCTAGATATAATACAGCCTAATGGTATAGAGCAGGCGTGTTTAACTTGCGACCTTTTACGTGTTTGAAAACCACAATTCCCAACATTCTCTGTTTCCAGTAAGTTTTTTCTTAATATCCTGTAGCTAAGGCATCTGTCTAGATCTAATACAGCCTAAGCTTGTGACCTTTCACATGTTTGAAAATTACAAATCCCAGCATTCTCTGTTTTGCAGTTAGTGTCTTCTTAATGAACTTTTCACATGTTTAAAACTACAATTCCCAGCATTCCCTAACTGCACAGAATTCTGGAAAACTTAGGTTTCATACATCCTGGAATAAAGAAATTTTCCTGACTTACAGACATTAAAAGCCCACGGTCATGCTTTAGCGCTTCCTACCCAAGGGTTTGAACATGCAAGTGATTCATCTGCCCTTCCCTTACATCCATATCTATAAGACTATTGGATTAGGGAAGCATTATATGGGTCGATTGGTTGGCGCAACGTTAATGCCCGCTTTGCGGCGGCAGCGCGAGTACCAGAAGAGGCACTCGTGCGGCCGTTTCAAAGTAATTTACCAGAGGTTGTGTGCCTCTTTACACGTAAGTATTAAATACCAACTAATAGCTGGCGATAAATACTTATGTGCGGGTGAGATTCACCCAAAATCGCACAGCCTCTGGTAAATCCCGTAAGGGAGATTTGCCCAGAGAGCTTGTGCCTCTGGGTGAATCTCCCTGTTAGAGTCATAAACTTTACCATATTTGCACTCACTTCCAAATACCACCTACCTGGCAGTTATAATCTATAAAGTCTAAAGGTTCGTGCACACATGCAATCAACGGTGCCGACGCATGACGTGTGCGAACGGCTGTTTTGGATTATATTTGTGCCGTGTATCGACAGAACGGCCATTTTAGCCGATAAAGTGCCCATACATGGCACGATTATCGGCCGTTCGTACACATCGTGCGTTACGGGTTGGCCCCCGCGATCGCATGTGTGTATGAACCTTAAGGCTGGGTAAACACCAGTAACGAACCAATAGTGCCACGGATAAGTCGGCTGGAAATATGTGATGGTGTGGGGCGGCCAGCCGCGACTGAGTTTGGTCGTCCGTATCAGACAAATGGGTCAGTTAGTAAATCACGGCCAATCATGCAGTTCCCTATGGGACCACATGATCAGTCTGTCACATGCACTGCTGGCTGCAGCCACTGTTACCAACAGTCATCTATCCTGGCAGGGCTCTCACACAAAGCAGATGCTCAGTTGGGACACATGTATTATATGTATCCATACAAAATGGTATTAACCTGCAGATCTGAACACAGATCCAGGGAATCCTGCCACAATGTGCAATTCAATCTGAACAGCTCCATTGGACATCCTGAGACCCTATACAGAATAACAGGAATTCCTATACAGGAATAACATGCTAGGTTCATACTTGCCAACTACCACAGCAAGTTCCAGATTTACAGTCACTATGGGGTTAGAAAACACAGGATTCTGATTAGCTTGACAAATTATGGAGAGGTTTGGATAAAGGAGCTATGGGTATAAAATGAAGTAGAGCCTTCTTATAACTGAAGGTACCTGACAGCCTCATGTTTAAAGGGCAAGTCCAGCCCTAAAATGAAAACTTACATACAGGTAAATCACTCCCCAAAACCCTATACGGTAATAGTTTGAAATCTGAAATATAAAAGTCTAACCTGAAATCATGCACAATGTCCTGTTTCCCGTTTCTGCTTCCAGGTTCTTCCAGTTAGCAACTGTCAGTTATGGATTTGACAGTTGACATCACAGCCAATGACTGAATGTTAATCCCCTATCTGCCTCTTCTGAGCATACCCAGGCTCAGTACCTGCTCAGTACAGGTTTCTAAATTGCTCAGTTTCCATGAGGCATCCAGAAACATAGCAGGCATACAGTAATGAATTCATAGGGAAAAGTATGATATATCAACATATTTTAAAGAGGCCGTTCTTTCTAAAAGATGTTCTTATGAGCATGGGTGTTTTTGCCACCTGAGGGTTTTTGCCACCTGAGCCAAACTGTGAATGCCACCTCTATGCGGTGCGCGTAGCAGTGGGCGTGACTTAACTAGTGGTAGTGGCTCCACTCAGTGAGCGTGGCTCCACAGGTTGGCATTTTGTACTTGCCATTATACAGTTCCTCAAATAGACATTTATCCTCAACATAATTACTGAAGAATAAAATATTTTGGCCAAAAGATTAAGCCCTGCTACCACGTCAAAGTAGACTCTTTCAGCAGGGACCTTACTAACCTAACTAGTCTAACCTAGCCTAACTTAACCAACTCTATCTAAAGCTAACCTAATTCTCCTCAGTCCTCTCCCCCAGTATAAAATTCATTACACTCTCCCCACAGTATACACGTAATGGCACAAGACACGCTAAAGAATCGCAAGCAAACGCTCACACGCTAAAGAATCGCAAGCAAAATCGTAAGGGCTTGAGAAAACGCAGCAGTATGGCCAAGACCTAAGGCTTATTGATAATCCACACTAGGATTGCATAACGCGGGTGAACAGGGAGATTGCAATGCAGTGCATCTGTGCTGTGGTTTTGGTGTAGGAGAATTTGTGCGTTTCACACAAAAAATGGTGATTGCATGCAATCTAAAAAACAGATCACAGCGCACACAGTCAGTATGGCCCCCCACATTGTGATACACTAGTATGCGATTCTCACTCTCTAATAGAGATGTCCCAACCTCGCAAAATCCGGTCCACTAGAGGATCCATGAATTTTCACAAAAATTCGAAAATCCATGAGCGAACCCATTAAAACCCATTAAAATTAAAAAAAATTCGAAAATACGAGAAATCCTCGTAATTTAAAATTTTTTCGAAAATACGTATTTTCACGCATTTTCGAAAATACGAGAAATCCTCGTAATTTCGAAAATTGTCGAAAAACGTATTTTCGAAAATATGAAAAATCCTCATAATTTCGAAAATTTTCGAAAATACGTATTTTCCCGCATTTTTGAAAATACGAGAAATCCTCATAATTTCGAAAAATTTAGAAACCGCGGTTCAGAAAAGTTCGGAAGGTGGAAAATCCGGTAAATCCGCCGTTCGCGAACAAGATAAATCCACTTGGCCATCACTACTCACTAATGGATCGCAAAGTGCGATCGGAAGTATGCAACAAGCATGCCAGTGTGACCTGGCCCGAAGCAATGAGACCACGACCCACATACAGACCACAAATACTACAGTGGGGCTAATCTCCATTCATTGCTATATCAATATCCATAGTTATAACTCTAGTGTTATCAATAGTAATATCAATAAATTATTAATAGGTTAAATATTTATATCAATAACTATACCCAAAGCACCTTTGGCTGTATGAATTGGTCTATAGCTGTTGCTTCTGTTCTCTGATTTCACCAAGCTGGAGCTGGTTCACTGGAGATTGAAAGCTGCACAGTAATTACCAATTCCAGGTGACCTGTATCACCATACCACTCAGACAGGAGCATACAGACACTAAACACACTGGTGCAGAAGTAGCCATGCATTTGTATACAATGGATCATGGGAGTTGTAGTTCTACAGACAGAAATGGAAAGTTTCTGATTGTAACAATAAGCCAGCCATTGATAGTGATGAATGACATGTCAATATCTTTATCCAACTTTCATTGAAATAAACAACCCCCCAGTTAACATAATAATAGATATAAACACAACCCCCACTGCCATGTGCCTATCTATAGTTACAATCAATGGAAAATCACCACCATCTTAGCTCAATACCAATGCTACCCACCCCAGGTTTAGCACTATCTCTCCCTCGGATATCGCAGGAGTCCATCAGACCCTCCCTGTAGTGCAGTGTAGTGACAGGAGTATGTAACCAGGCTCCCTGTGAGAGAGAAACTACTACTCCCCACAAAGCAAAGACCTTTATGAATGCTGGGAGTTGTAGGAAGGTGACAGCAGGAACCCTGGAGCGAATCTCTTACCTGTGTAGCCGCTGTGTGTTGAGTCGAGTTCGGTGGCTCAGTGTCTTCCCGGCTGTACATCTCTCAATGTGCCTCTATTAGCACTTCAGCTCCACTGCTCCGGTCTACCAGCCAATCAGAGCCATCGTTCCATGTACTGATCTCCAGTGGCAACTGCTGGATACTGCAAGGGGATTTCCAATTGGCCGGCACTCTCCCATTAGATCTGCAGTAGCAGTAGAAGGGGACGCAATGGCGCATCTACGTAAGGTCAGCTGGTAAGAAATGGTCACATGACGCATGCGGCTACCGGTCCTGGCCGCTTCTGATTGGATCATTTGCGTCTGGCTGCCTACAGAAGCTCCTTGGTCTCCGCTCCGCCTCTGACAATACAGGATGCGGCTTCTGCTTTCTCCATTCTCCTTCTCCCACACACGGCGCCGCCGTGCCAGTAAGATCGTTTTTTGTTTTTTTTAACTGTTAAATGCCACTCTTGAGCCACATTGAGCAAAGTGCTGCTCTGCAACTTTGTCTCAATGTGGCTCATTAGTGAGACGGCCCTGCTTATGAGGGTGGAATTGTCCTTTAATATATTAATATTGGGGTAAAAACTGCCCATTTCTCTAAGAATGCTGGGTAGTTTCAGAGACATGCAAAGTCATTTAATCATAAATAGACACTTCCTGTCTAGCAAACAGAAACTGGATTGTCTCATTACTTTCTATGGAGAGGGGAGGGGGAGTAAATGTGAGAGTCTGAAGAATGTTCTAATTGGCTAAGACTGTCACATGTTTTACAAACAGCACATAACTGGATGTAATACAGGAACTTCCTTACACTTCCTGTCTTGTCATGGACAGTGCCTAAGAGAATTTTTTGCTAACAGTGGAAGATCAGAACCTCTCATTGGATGTTAGTAAAATTCCACTTCCTTTTAGTGTCTACATGGAGACCCTATAGAAATCCCGGAGTGTAAAACTCACCCAGGCGAATATTCTCTATTTTATTAATAGGATATAATAGTGTAAAACTAACCTAAGTGATTTTTCTCTATTTTATTAATAGGATATGATAAATACCGTATATACTCGAGTATAAGCCGACCCGAGTATAAGCCGAGGTACCCATTTTTACCTCAAAAAGTAAGAACCCATGATTGACTCGAGTATAAGCCGAGGGTTAAAATTATGGGAACTCTGCTGTCCATAAAAAAGCCTCATTCCTTGGCACTCCAGATGTTTTGGAAACTACAACTCCCAGCATGCTTTATTAGCTGGGAGTTGTAATTTCCAAACCCCTTTAGTGCCAAAGAATGAGGCTTTTTTATGGGCAGCACCCCCCAGGAAAGGCCCAAAAACATTCCCCCTTAGAGAGCCCCCCAGTTCAGGGAGTGAGGTGGTAAATCTTTACAAAATCTGCTGCTGCTTACCGGTACTTCTCTATGTAACCAGCTACCGGTAACTTAATTCTCTGGGTCCTGCTGGCACTCTGCATGCTGCGCTGCATGTCCGTACTCGGCGGCTGTCTAACTTACTGCCCGGCGCCACTACTCGGCGCCAGACAGTAAGTTAGACGGACATGCATTTCAGCATGCAGAGTGCCAGCAGAATCACGAGAATTAAGTTACAGGTAGCCGGTTACATAGAGAAGTACCGGTAAGCAGCAGCAGATTGTGAAATACCATGACCCGAGTATAAGCCGAGGTCGGGTTTTGAGGCTATTTTAAAGCCTGAAAACCTCGGCTTATACTCTAGTATATACGGTAGTGTAAAACTCACCCAGGCGAATTTTCTCTATTTTATTAATAGGATATGATAATGTAAAACTCACCCAGGCAAATTTTCTCTATTTTATCAATAGGATATGATAGTGTAAAACTCACCCAGGCGAATTTTCTCTATTTTATTTATATAGGATATGATAGTGTAAAACTCACCCAAGCGAATTTTCTCACTCAGGTGAATTCTCTCTATTTTATTAATAGGATATGATAAATAGTGTAAAACTCACCCAGGTGAATTTTCTCTATTTTATTAAAAGGATATGATAAATAGTGTAAAACTCACCCAGGGGAATTCTCTCTATTTTATTAATAGGATATGATAAATAGTGTAAAAACACCCAGGGGAATTTCTCTATTTTATTAATAGGATATGATAAATAGTGTAAAACTCACCCAGGGGAATTTCTCTATTTTATTAATAGGATATGAAAATAGTGTAAAACTCACCCAGGGGAATTTTCTCTATTTTATTAATAGGATATGATAAATAGTGTAAAACTCACCCAGGGGAATTTTCTCTATTTTATTAATAGGATATGATAAATAGTGTAAAACTCACCCAGGGAATTTTCTCTATTTTATTAATAGGATATGATAATAGTGTAAAACTCACCAGGTGAATTTCTCTATTTTATTAATAGGATATGATAAATAGTGTAAAACTCACCCGGTGATTTTCTCTATTTTTTTTAATAGGTATATAAATAAATTAAAACTCAAAAGTGAATCTCTCTATTTTTATTAATAGGATATGATAAATAGTGTAAAACTCACCCAGGGGAATTTTCTCTATTTTATTAATAGGACATTTTTTAGTATTGCTTATTTTCAGTAAACTACAGCTAATTACCAAACCAGTTCCATTAATATGGGAACATACCATAGTGCTGTGTAAGAAATAGTCATGTTAATGGAACATTCCATTAAGTAATGTTTGGAGAAAATTCTGGTAAAAACTGCAAAAAATGCAACAAAAGGGAGAAAAGGGGCAAAAAAGGTGAAATTTCACCTACCGTATTTATAAATGGCTTTAGATCAAAAAAATGACAAAAATAGCTCTGAAAACACTAGAGAGCAATCTCTCTTTTCGCAGTGATACCAAACTTAACGCAATGAATAACGTGAAAACACATCGCTGCAGCGATATTCTTCTGTGAAAGCGAAAATGAGCGTCTTATAAATAAGACGAAAGTAGCGCTATTTGTCATTGCGATGTCCTGCGATAGCGAAAATAGCGAACGTTTATAAATATGCCTCTAAGGGCATGTCCATCCTTAAATGTATCTTTTGATATATGGTAGGTAGCCGCTGCCAGCCCCCAACCGCCATAATATATTTTTTAAAATATGCCCAGATCTTTACTTACAGCCCCTTCTCTCCAGCACCGTCTCCTATCCAGCTCCCTGCTTGCAGAAGTTGCAAGCAGGGGCTGGTCCGCCATCCACCCGATCCCCCGATCTTTACTTACAGACCCTTCTCTCCCTCGGCATCTTCGATGACGTCAGACACGTCTGTGATTGGCCGCGTCTTAGCCAATCACAGACGCGTCTGACGTCATCGAAGATACCACGGGAGAGAAGGGTCTGTAAGTAAAGATCGGGGGATTTAAAAAAAAAAATATTATAGCAGTTAGGGTTAGGCAGCTGTTACTTATCTTACCTGTAGAGGATTTCATACTAGGTGCCACGGCCTCAGAGGATGGATCCGGAACACCGTAGTGACCTCGATATACCGCAAACCTACAGACAGACGCACATACCTTAGGAATGACAGCTTCCACCCCAAACACTCAAGAAAATCGATCATTTTCAGCCAAGCGATACGTTACCATCGTATCTGTTCAGACCCAACAGAAAGGAATAAACACCTACAGCAACTCCGCAGTGAGTTCATTAAACAGGGACACAATCCCAAAACAACAGACAAGGAAATCCAAGGGGCCATATCTATTCCCAGACACAAACTGTTAAGATACAAACAGAAAGAAAACTGCAACGGGTTCCCCTTGTAGTCACTTACAGTCCACACCTGGAGATCCTACGACAAATCATAAAGAAACTCCACCCACACTACAAAGGGACGACAGACTAAAAAAACATATTCCCAGTGTCTCCATCGGCACACCGACAGCCCCCTAATGTGAAACGCCTAATGGTACACAGCTCCCTGGGCAAAACAACAATCAATGGCACTCCCCCTGCCAACAACCTAGATGTGAAACCAGCGCACACATCCACACAACAGACCAATATATATACCACATTGTAACCAAATTCATCAAATTAAAGGATCATTCTCCTGTGGTTCCGCCAATGTGGTGTCTCTAATAATGTGCATGAAATGCCTACTATGGGTTTCTATGTGGGAGAAATGGACAAAACTGCACAAACGGTGAACTCTCATAGATCCAACATCCTGCACGGATAACGGAAACCCTCTGGCTGAGCACTATTGTGGCTTAAGACTCCCGAATGCTTGCTTATGTTTTAATGTAGTTAGCCAATAAAAGGTATCACAGCTTACTTCTCTTCTCTACTTATGGCAACACGGTACAAACCTCAACTATTGCTTTAACTTGTGTGTGAACTCAAGTGCCGCCCATAACTGAGGTTTCAGAAATTCAAATAGTGGTTTCTTCAAGCTGGGTTGGTGAAAGGATTGTTAGTAGCACACCTCAAAGTTCAGACTTCAGCTCTTCCTGCTTTCTGGAATACCAATAGTTTTCAATAACTAATAATCAGAGTTTTTTGTGTTTTGAAGCAATTAAAACCATGTAAAATGTATTTCAGGTGCACAACGGTATACCTTGGCTTGTAGGGTCTCTCTCCACTGGACGTCTCGCCAGTATAATACAATAAGCAAGGAAGAGGAACCAGGCAGTTAAATCAGCACATGTTGCTGTGACATGTTTCGAACAATCATCTGTTCTTTTTCAAGAACACGCTGATGTTCGAACATGTTACAGCAATAAACATGTGCAGATTTAACTGCCTGGGTGTCCTCTTCCTTTATTGCTTATTGCAATTAAAACCATCTTGGGACTTGACGCTGGTGTTGAAATTTAGTCCAAACCTCCATTTGAACCACTAGATCAGATTCCTTTATATTTTTTGACTGGAGACTTCTTTTCTGTTAACCATCACAACAGGTAGAAGAGTTGCAGAACTTCAAATTCAGGAGCTCAGAACTTACTGTTTTTTCCAGATGGGTCCAGCATCTGACTTCCACGCAGGGTAGAAACCAGAATTTGGTGGGCATATGAACCCTGGGGTCTGCAATAGCAGTGATCTCTATACCCAATTAGTAGCAAGGAATACACCACACAGTTTCTGTAAAACATATTTGTCAGTCTGCAGTAAATAACTGTTAATAAGAATGATAATAGATAACATAACATTAACTATAATATTTAAATGAGATACGCAGTGAGTCCCTTATACACAGTGTCCATATAGCATTAATATATGTGAGTGTGACACACATAACCGTGGGCATGTCCACCCCCAAAACTATAATCCCCCCCACTACTGGCCCCACCATGTAGTGTAGTTTAATCCTTACCTCAAATCCCAGCTTCATATGGTTCTCTGTAGTCCCCCCCCAAAGTCCCAAAAACTGCCCACCAGGAGGATAGCAGAGGCCATATAGGACTCTGCCTCCTACTAGCCTCCAGGAGAAGTTTGCCATGCGTTCTGCAGCCTTCTCCCCTCCCTCTCCCTCCTGATTAGGATTCGCTCCCCCTAGTGTAAAAATCTTTTTACATAACATTCCCCCGTCCCCCCAGCCCCAACCGCTATATTTGTACAGGGGGAATGTTATGTAAACTTTTTTTAGAAGGGTGGACATACCCTTTAATGGAACCAATGTGGAGTTTAAGTGTCAAACTCAATGCTGGGCACCCGGGGGTGTGTATAAAAGAAAAGGTCCAACCAACTTTTTGATGCAGAGTCAGCAAATGGATCCTGTAGGCAAAGCAGGAGAGAGCAGTATGGCAGCTTCACATCCACACTGAGCAGTAGGCTGTGGCAGAAAGGCTTCTTAGATTCCTGAAGTCCAAGGCACATTGTCACAGGGGCTCTGGATAATCCACATTTCCAATCCAGTAAACAAACCAGGCACTATGTCAGGGCTGATGTCCTTTATGCCACTACAGGGGGTAACTACCCTGGCTCTAACTCAGGATCCTGCAGCTCCGAACACATCTAAGTCCTTCTTCCTCCCTTAGAAGAAACAACTCCCCCTTGTAGGTTTAACCAACAGGGGTGACAGGTCCGGCCAAGTTCTAGTCCATTCATAGATTATCATGTGTCTCCATGAGAAGAGCAGCCACCACTTTGGTAGTCCTGTTTATTTTAAAGAGGCAGCTACATTGGTGCAGCTGAAGTAAGATTCACTTCCTTACAGGCCTCTTTTAAAATATGTTGATATATTCTACTTGGTCCCTGAATCATTACTGTATGCCTGCCATGCTTCTGGATGCCTCGTGGAAACTTGTAATGAGCCGGGCATGCTCAAGAGGCAGACAGGGGATTAACATGCACCGTCATTGGCTGTGATGTCAGAGACATTGTGCAGGATTTCAGGGTTTAACTTATATATTCACATTTCAAAGATTACAGTTTAGGGTTTTGGGGCGCTGCATGTCCGTACTCGGCGGCTGTCTAACTTACTGCCCGGCGCCACTACTCGGCGCCAGACAGTAAGTTAGACGGACATGCATTTCAGCATGCAGAGTGCCAGCAGAATCACGAGAATTAAGTTACAGGTAGCCGGTTACATAGAGAAGTACCGGTAAGCAGCAGCAGATTGTGAAAATTTACCATGACCCGAGTATAAGCCGAGGTCGGGTTTTGAGGCTATTTAAAAGCCTGAAAACCTCGGCTTATTACTCTAGGATTATACGGTAGTGTAAAACTCACCCAGGCGAATTTTCTCTATTTTATAATGTATATGATAATGTAAAACTCACCCAGGCAAATTTTCTCTATTTTATCAAGGATATGATAGTGTAAAACTCACCCAGGCGAATTTTCTCTATTTTATTATTATAGGATATGATAGTGTAAAACTCACCCAGCGAATTTTCTCACTCAGGTGAATTCTCTCTTATTTTTTTATAGGAATGATAAATAGTGTAAAACTCACCCAGGTGAATTTCTCCTATTTTATTAAAAGGATATGATAAATAGTGTAAAACTCACCCGGGGAATTCTCTATTTTATTAATAGGATAGAAAATAGTGTAAAACTCACCCAGGGGAATTTCTCTATTTTATTAATAGGATATGCTAACTAGTGTAAAACTCTCACAGGCGAATTTTCTCTTTTTATTAATAGGATATGATAAATAGTGAAAACTCACCCAGGTGAATTTACTCTATTTTATTAATAGGATATGATAAATAGTGTAAAACTCACCCAGGTGAATTTTCTCTATTTTATTAATAGGATATTGTAAATAGTGTAAAACTCACCCAGGTGAATTTTCTCTATTTTATTAATAGGATGATAAATAGTGTAAAACTCACCCATATCACAGCCAGGTGTTAAGGGTGTGATTGGATAGTGGCTAAGAGATGTTATAGCAACGCCCAGAGTAAGGTGTCAAAACAGCATTGTACATGGCAGACAGTTGGTGTCGAACCCCCCCACCTCTATTTAGGCTTGGTTTCTTTATTTTCACATAAATGGCCTCCTTAACACCTCTCTTGAACCAGTCACATTCCTTTGCCAATATGTTAACATTCCAATCTTCAAAGGTATGTCCTTTATCCTTAAGATGCAGGTACACGGCTGAGTCCTGAACCCGAGGAATTGGCCTAAACACAAGAAAAGCGACATCATATATGCAGTGCAGTGAAGAATGCTCTGATTTGTATGTGGGGGAGACCAAACAGCAACTGCATCAACGTATGGTCGGATGACTAGCGAAACATCTTCAAGAACTAAACTTTAAGTCCAGTTGATCTAATTGAATACAACAGATATACCATGACCTGGATGAATGAGAACTTTCACAAGCATAAGTGCTGTGGTATGGAGCGCACAAAATTTCATTTTGTATGCACACAGAAAATATGTTTCTGCGCACACAGCCAATTTGAGGTTAGAGGGAACATTGATGAGTTTGTATACTAGCAAAGCATAGGAAGCATGATCAATGGGTCTGGGGTATATACACCTGCACCAACTACAAATACCAGTAAGTGTAAGTTTTCACTTTGAGATTAAAACACCTGACATATCCCAGGTGGGGAAGTGGGAAGATTGTAGCTACAAACACTGTATCTAGATACTACTATTTATATCATTGCGTTAATTACCACTAACATGGCAGAATATAGTAATGCACTGACTAAATATCGCAAGATAATGACAACTTTCTTTCAGATTTAAAAAATGTGTTTTATGGGGCATTAAGCTTTACCCCCCCCAAACCCTAACCATGACCAAGGAGGTGGCAACTTTGTTTATGAAAGGAAAATGATGCAGAGTTATAACGCAACAATAGATATATAATAGGTTTTCAGGGACCCAGTGCAAAGTATTAAAAATGAAAATGAATATTTCAAACAAAGAACGAATCCCTTTTGTCTGTTACCTTCTGGTTTTATCTGCAATGCTAATGCTAAACAATACCTAAATAACTGTAAAAAGGTCTCACTTACTCTGTTCACACAAAGGTGTATACTTATCAGCAACATGAGCCCTTTCTTTCTTGTGTGTAAAATGGATTTTTTCTATTTAATGAAAATAAACTCTATGTTTTGCACTCAAATGTTACAGTATTTACTGAAATGGAATAGAGGAAAATATACATTCCATTTGCCCTGTTTACACATATGGTTACCTCCAGAATGAGCTGAATCTATTATGTGTTATCAGTCTGTGTAAAATAAAACAGTTCCTTAGTAGTGGAGGTGGGGGGTGGGAGTAAAAGACCCAAAATTCTACATAGCCATGCATCTGATATGTGGCGTAGGCTGTGTACATACCATGTAATTTTTCAGACATGTCTTTTTGGTGGGACATGAACGACGATTGACAGTTGGAGGCATTCTAAAACACGTGCGAACATGCTGCCCTCTATGGATCGCACACTCGATTGAGACAAACTGTTGGCCGCAGCTACTTTTGGCGCAATCGACAATTCTTCACCCTGGCCGACAGGTGGGAAGTGGATTAAAGGATCTGAAGGTTTGTACCCAGCTTTATTTCTGTGTGAACAATCCACCAAATTTGTTTGAAATGGTCGCTTCCATTTAGCGGCAAAGGTGATTGTGACTGATGTACGGACATGTCTAAGATATGTCTAAGTTGCCCATCACATTTCTAGGGAGCATAGTAAAAGGTGAGACCCAGGGTAAGTAATGAATGAAGTACTAACCATTGTTTACAGCCTTGCTAGAATCAGGCTTAATCTGTACACACAGTACAGATTTCTGAAAGATGACAGACAGGATCTGCAAGATCTTTCAAAGATCTGCATACACACAGTCCCGAGCGTTCTCCCTATGAACATCATAGGGAGAATGCTCGGGACTGTGTGTTTCCATCGGCCGCGCTAGACACCTACTACTGTTCTACCTACTTACTGTAGGCATCTTTACAGAGCAATAATTCTGCTGTCTTTCCCCATTATCTGAACTCTGATGTGCTTATCGTTGTTTTATACAGGTCACCATCTTTATTGATTGATCATTGTTCATAGGAGAGCATGATACCATTTTGGTTTCCCATTTAGCCATGTGCAGAGACCTTAAAGTGGCAACTATTAATTTTCATAATGGATTGCTGCTCCTCCATCTAATTTTCTATACTGCTGTTTGGCATCTAGAATAAGGAACTATTCATAGCTGTATCTTATTGTTGGGGTTTAGAGGCCTTTCCACATTGTCTTATTACTTTTATACATTGATTTTAAATGCCCTATAGACTAACAGGATAATGCAATGTGCATGCAGTTTACCAGTCCTAGATCCCGCAATGCAATAATCTTTTTGTGAGATATACTGCATTGTGGGACCATGGTCAGTTAAACTACGCCCACTTATGTGTCCATCAAGAAGCTGTGTGCTACAAAGTAGTAACTTCTGGGGTTTTACATCGGGCTCTCTGTGAAATCACATAACATCAATGCAAACCCCACATTAACCCAATAATACATCTCGTAGCATTGGTATTGCAATGATTTTGGTTGTTCAGAGGCCTTTAATGCATCACCCCCTTAGAAATCCAATAGGCAGAGTTGGAGATTACAAGTGTTTGTTTAATGGCTGGGGTTTAAATAGCTCCTTGTCTCCTCTCTAGCGCCTCTGTGTCAAATCAAAATGGTCTTATTACTCAATTACAATTCTGGTGGAATTGACTATAAATGCACTTCATACTTAAAATGTAGTAAAAAGGGTAACTGTGGTCTCCAAATATTTATACAAACATAGAAAGCATAATCAATGCACATTCCTAGGCTCCATACAATATCATATTATCTGCACACTGGCATACTTTATAAACAAAGGGGATTTAGTATACATTCTCTAGCACAAGAAAGATATGGGGGAGCACACTATGGTGGTGAATCCAAAATTATTTTATTAAACAACACATACGTTTCGGGACACCCTGTCCCTTTCCTCAGGTAAAACCAGTGGAAGGGACAGAGCATCCCGAAACATTGTACGTGTTGTTTATTAAAGCAATAGTTGAGGTTTGTACCGTGTTAGCCATAAGTAAGAGAAGAGAAGTAGAGCTGTGATACCTTTTATTGGCTAACTAAATAAAAAAATGAAGCAAGCTTTCGGGAGTCCTAAGCCCCCTTCATCAGGCTGGATGTTACAAAAGAAACTGAGAAATCACAAACTTATATACACATGGAGACAGTAAACATCAAACAAATTGAACAGATGACCAGGTAGAGATACAGACTGGGGGGGATGTGGGAAAAACAGTAGTGGAGGTGTGAAATGGGCACAAGTAGATAACTGTAATAATGTGAGAACAGTGTGCTTTGAAATGCAAAGTGTCTTTTAAAATGTATCAAACAGTACAAGAAAGTGTCCTAGTGAGTGGATTTAGTCAGGGTGGTGATGTGGAATAAGTTTATATTTGGCCATACAACTCATGTCCCTATTTAGTCCTCCATTCAGGGAATTCAATTTCTGAATGAATTTGTATTCCTATTCCTTACGCTGTTTTTGATTGTGAAAATTGCCCATCAGAATGGTGATCTTGAGGTCTTTCATACTGTGGCCTCTTTTACAAAAGTGCTCTGCCACAGAGGCATCCGTTAATCCGTGCATGATGTTGAATCTATGAGAGTTCATCCGTTTACAACCGGCACCAGGACAGAACATGAGATACACCAAGAAATTATCATTTACACCCAAATCTGGAATCAACCCTGCCCTCGACAAATACATAGACTGTTTCCGTAAAAGGATTTCAGCTGAGATCCTGGACAGTTACCTGACCTCAATACATAATATCACCCCACTGGAGCAAGAAGCAATTTACACACTGAGGGAAAATAAAAACATTGTCATAAAACCAGCGGATAAAGGGGGAGCAGTGGTTATCATGAATACACCGGACTACATATAGGAAGCTCACAGACAGTTATCCAACCCTGCACACTACTGCAAACTGCAGGAGGACCCGGAGCCTAATACAAAAAAGAACTCAAAAGCTTGATAAATAACTTACCTAAAACCATTGGGCCTAAAGTTGGCTGCTTCTATACACTCCCCAAAATCCACAAAGAGCGATGTCCAGGACGACCCATTATCTCAGGGATTGGCATGCTGACAGAGTACATCTCAGGCTGGGTAGAAAACATCCTTAAACCACTAGTTATGAAAACACCAGCTACATTCAGGACACCACAGATCTGCTGAATAAACTCAATACATTAGGCCCCATTCCTGTCAATGCAATTTTGGCCACAATGGATGTGGAGGCCCTATATACAAATATCCCTCATCAAGATGGTATTGCAGTAAAACCTTTTTACAGAAGGAGGGCATACACACAGAATCAGTTCTCAATATGATACGCTTCACCCTTACACAAAACATTTACAAATGCAAGGAGTCTGGCTGGAAAAACCGGCGAACTTGAAATAATAGCGTTAAAGGAAAGGTATGATGTAATTGGTATAGCAGAATCATGGCTTAATGATTCACACGACTGGACAGTAAATATTGAAGGGTACTCCTTATTTAGACATGACCGAGTTAATAAGAAAGGAGGAGGAGTATGTATGTATGTTAAACAGGAATTGAAGCCAAATTTAAAAGATGGAATAGATGGGGGAGCAAACAATGCGGCAGAAACATTATGGGTGGAACTGTGTACAGGAAGCAAGAAGGTGGGTAAATTAATTGTTGGAGTGTGTTATAAGCCACCAAATGCCGGGGAAGAGGTGGAAATGAATCTCCATATGCAGTTGGCGAAGGCTGCTGGTATGGGGCATGTTCTGGTTATGGGGGATTTTAACTACCCTGAAATAGATTGGAGTAATGGAACTGCCAGCACCTCAAAAGGTATAAAGTTCTTAAATTTCCTATATGAGCATTTTCTTTCACAGATGGTAGAAGTTCCTACTAGAAAGAATGCGTTGTTGGATCTGGTGATATCTAATAACCCAGAGCTCATTTTGGAGATGAAGGTAATGGGAAGCTTAGGGAATAGTGACCATGATATAGTGTCATTTAATATAGGTTGCAGAAAACTAAAGTGCACTGGCTTAACAAAAACTTTTAACTTTAGGAAAGCTAATTTTATGCTTTTAAAGGAATCGCTCCTGCTCATAGACTGGGGGGAACTGTTTCTAGGTAAAGATACTGAGCAGATGTGGACCACTTTTAAAGGGATATTAAACTATAACATTTCCAAATCGGTACCTTTAGGAAACAAGTGTAAAAAAATTAGGTCCACTCCTGCATGGCTTAATGCTCAGGTAAAAAGGGAAATGGAAAAAAAGAAAAGGGCTTTTAAAATTTTGAAAGCAGAAGGCACAGAACAGGCTTACAGGGACTTCAAAAGTTGTAATAAAGAGTGCAAGAAAGCAATTAAACTAGCTAAAATAGAAAATGAAATACGGATTGCCGAACAAAGCAAGTCCAACCCCAAGATGTTTTTTAAGTATATAAATGGTAAAAAAATGAGGACTGAGAATGTGGGACCATTAAATAATGGAGCTGAGGTGGTTGTAGAGGATGCCGAAAAGGCTAATCTGCTAAACCGTTTTTTTACATCGGTTTTTACTGTTGAGAATCCTTACAGTAGGGATTGTAACAATGTGCAGGGAGGAAATGAAGAGTTTTCACATTGGATAACAGAGGATATGGTACGGAATCAATTAGACAAAGTTAATATCAATAAAGCGCCAGGACCAGATGGATTGCATCCTAGGATTTTAAAAGAGCTTAGTTCAGTTCTAGCAAGACCACTGTGTCTCATATTTTCAGATTCGCTTTTGTCTGGGGATGTGCCGCTGGATTGGAAAAAAGCCAATGTAATACCAATATTCAAAAAAGGTAGTCGTTCACAGCCTGGTAACTATAGACCTGTAAGCCTAACATCAGTGGTAGGGAAGGTGATGGAAACTTTGTTAAGGGACCATATCCTTGACTTTGTCTCCAGAGATCATCTTATTAGTAGTAGTCAGCATGGATTTATAAGAAATAGATCATGCCAGACAAATTTAATTGGTTTTTATGAAGAAGTGAGTAAGAAGTTAGATTCAGGCACAGCTGTGGATGTGGTATATTTGGATTTTGCAAAAGCCTTTGATACTGTGCCACATAGGCGACTAATGTATAAACTGAGGACTGTTGGCCTTGAAGAAAACATTTGTTCATGGATAGAGAACTGGTTATTGGACCGCAAACAGAGAGTGGTGGTTAATGGAGCTACATCTATGTGGGCTAAAGTTCTAAGCGGAGTTCCTCAGGGTTCTGTACTGGGGCCGCTTCTGTTTAATCTGTTTATAAATGACTTAGAAGGGGGCATTGAGAGCAAGGTCTCTGTGTTTGCTGATGACACTAAATTATGCAGAGCTTTGGAAACTTCCAATGATGTGCAAGTGCTGCAAGCAGACCTAGATAGATTATCAAAATGGGCAGCAGAATGGCAGATGAGATTCAATGTTGATAAATGTAAGGTGATGCATTTGGGATTTAATAATCCCTGTGCCACCTACACCATAAATAACTCTGTGTTAAGTGCATCTGAAATGGAAAAAGATTTGGGGGTTCTGGTAGATAACAGACTTAGCTGTAGCAAACAATGCCAGGTAGCAACAGCTAGAGCTAGCAAGATATTGTCTTGTATAAAGAGGGGAATGGAATCAAGAGAGAAAAATATTATTCTCCCTCTTTACAAGGCACTGGTAAGGCCACATTTGGAATATGCGGTGCAGTTTTGGAATCCCATATACAAAAGGGACATCTTGGAAATTGAGGCAGTTCAGAGAAGGGCAACTAAATTAATAAGGGGAATGGAGGGGCTTGAATATGCAGGCAGATTAGACAAGTTAGGGCTGTTTACATTGGAGAAGCGGCGGTTGCGTGGGGACATGATAACCTTATACAAATATATTATTGGCCCATACAGTGAACTCTCTGGTGCATTGTTCACTAATAGGTCATATCAGAGGACTCGTGGACATCCTTTAAGGTTGGAAGAAAAGAAGTTTCATCTTCAGGTTAGGAGAGGTTTCTTTACAGTGAGAACGGTGAAACTGTGGAACTGTCTTCCAGCGGAGGTGGTAATGGCAAGTTCATTGAATAACTTTAAAAAAGGCCTGGATAAGTTTCTAAAACTAAAAAATATTGAGAATTACTGGTATTAATGCATATAGATCTGGTTGATCCAGGGATACTTTCCGATTGCCGTTTGGAGTCAGGAAGGAATTTTTTCCCCCCTTTTTTAGCTGGGGTTTTTTGCCTTCCTCTGGATCAACTGTTAGGTAGGGTTTAAAAAAAAAAAAAAGATAGGTTGGACTTGATGGACGAATGTCTTTATTCAACCTTAATTACTATGTTACTATGTTACTATGTAACATATTCTCATTTAATCAGGAGATCTATCTACAACAGATGGGCACTGCCATGGGTTGTCGCTTTGCACCACAGTACGCAAACCTGTTCATGGGCAAATTGGAGGAGAATTTTCTATCCTCCTGCAACACCCAACCAATGACTTACCTTGTTACATAGATGATATCCTCATTATCTGGACTAAAAGCGAGGAAGAACTGCTCTCCTTCCATAGGAGTTACAACTCCTCCCACCCAACCATTAAACTAAAACTTGACTACTCCAAAAGTCAAATCAACTTTCTGGACACAATTAAAATACAAGGGAACACCCTAGTGACTTCGATATACCTCAAACCTACAGACAGACGCACATACCTAAGGAATAACAGCTTCCACCCCAAACACTTGATCATTTTTAGCCAAGCGATACGTTACCATCGTATCTGTTCAGACCCAACAGAAAGGAATTAACACCTACAGCAACTCCGCAGTCAGTTCATTAAACAGGGATACAATCCCAAAATAACAGACAAGAAAATCCAAAAGGCCATATCTATTCCCAGACACAAGCTACTGAAATACAAACAGAAAGAAATCTGCAACCGGGTTCCCCTTGTAGTCACTTACAGTCCACACCTGGAGATCCTACGACAAATCATAAAAGAACTCCATCCCGCACTACAAAGGGACGACAGACTAAAAAACATATTTCCAGTGCCTGGCATACCGACAGCCCCCTAATTTGAAATGCCTACTGGTACACAGCTCCCTGGGCAAAACAACAACCAATGGCACTTCCCCCTGCCAACAACCTAGATGTGAAACCTGCGCACACATCCACCCAACAGACCAAATATATATACCACATTGTAACCAAATTCATGAAATTAAAGGATCATTCTCCCTGTGGTTCCGCCAATGTGGTATATCTAATAATGTGCATGAAGTGCCCTACTACGGGTTTCTATGTGGGAGAAAAAGGACAAACACTGCGCAATGAGGTCATTCAACATCATGCACGGATTAACGGATGCCCCTGTGGCAGAGCACTTTTGTAAAAGAGGCCACAGTATGAAAGACCTCAAGATCACAATTTTTATGGACAATTTTCACAATCAAAAACAGCATAAGGAATGGGAATACAAATTAATTCAGAAATTGAATTCCCTGAATGATGGCCTAAGTAGGGACATGAGTTTTATGGCCAAATATAAACTTATTCCACCCAGACTAATTCCACTCACTAGGACACTGTCTTGTACTGTTTGATACAGTTCAAAAGACACTTTCCATTTCAAAGGAGACTGTTCTCACATTATTGCAGTTATCTACTTGTGCCCATTTCACACCTCCACTACTGTTTTTCCCACATCCCCCCCCCCCCAGTCTGTATCTCTACCTGGTCATCTGTTCAATATGTTTGATGTTTACTGTCTCCATGTGTAATATAAGGGCTTAGGAGTCCCGAAAGCTTGCTTTTACTTTAGTTAGCCAATAAAAGTTATCACAGCCAGAGCCGGATTAAGACCAGCATATCTCCCCCTGGCACCATCAGCACACCCTCCCTGGCACCAGGTGGTGTGCTAGGGGTGCCAGCCATCTGATCGCCCTCTGCAGGGGATATGCTGGTGGCCAGGGTATGTGTGTGCTACATACCATCCCATGATTCCCATCTGATTGATATCCACACCCCCCATACAGCTTTGGATGTTATATCCCCCATGTGATATCCCCCTATTTATATCCCCCTTCCCTCTGATTGATATCCACCTCCCCCCCATACAGCTCTCTGATAATGTTATATTCCCCCATCTGATTGATTGCACCACCAGTGACCAGTACCGGTGTGCACTGTGCCACTACTCATCCGGTCTACCATCTAGCAACTTATTTGGGTCTTGGGAAGTTGGGAACTTTTATGCGGCCGCAGTCCTTCTTCTAGCACCTGTGACCTGACCCAGCCAAGCAGCAGTCAGTGCTGCACACTCGCGCAGGCGCACAGCAATTATGCGCTGCGCGCCGAAACGTAGGGCCAGGGAACTGAACGGCTGAACCACCAATGATTGGGTAATATTTCTTCATCCTCATTGGATGTCAGGGCCAGGCCCCCTGGTCCGGCTATAAGCAGTGGCCAACAGTAATACAGAGGTTACGGTGATGAGGTTCATGCCCAAATTTTGCCCAAAATTTTTATTGATAGGCCCCTGGACGGCTCCCGACAGGCTCCCCTGGCATCCGGGCCCCAGGCACTTGCCTCTGGTGCCTTGTGGATAATCCAGCCCTGATCACAGCTCTACTTCTCTTCTCTTTGTTTATTAAAATAATTTTGGATTCACCACAGTAGTGTGCTCCCCCAACATCTTTCTTGTGCTAGAGAATCGTCTGGCCCCTGGATTGGAGGCCTAGGGGGACTGCACCTACCTACCTGTCTGGCATACAGCCAACAACAGTGTGCTGGAGTGTTCCTAGGACTGTATTTTAGTATACATTACTGTGATTACATAAATGAAAAGCCTTCCAACCACGTCAAGGTAACCCCAGTATGAGAAATGGAAAAGTTTGCTACTAATCGTAATTGAAGTAAAAAAGGTTAGAAGTTAGGACCTTCCAGACTGGGGTTACCTTGACGTGGTTTGAAGGCTTTTCATTCATGTGATCACAGTAATGTTTACTAAAACCCCTTTGTTTATAAAGTATGCCTGTGTGCAGATATTATGATATTGTATGGGACCTAGGAATGTGCATTGATTATCTTTTGTATGTTTGTATAAATGTTTGACCAGATCAGTAGCACTTCCACAAAATGTAGTTGTAAATTAACCTAATTGAAGTGCTTCCACAATCCTTTTATTGTATGTGGTCTCCAAACAAGTTAGAGTTAAATAAGAGCCTGCTGTTTTTTCATTAAAGGGCATGTCCACCCCCAAAACTATAATCCCCCCAACTACTGGCCCCACCATGTAGTGTAGTTTAATCCTTACCTAACATCCCAGCTCCATAGGGTTCTCCTGTAGTCCCCCCCCAAAGTCCCAAAAACTGCCCACCAGGAGGCTAGCAGAGTCCATATAGGACTCTGCCTCCTACCTGGCCTCCGGGAGAAGTTTGGCATGCGTACTGCAGCCCTTCTCCCTCTCTCTCCCTCTCCGGATTCCCTCCCCCTAGCATTTATCCCCTTTAATATAGCCTTCCCCCTGGTCCCCCAGCCCCAACCGCATAATTTTTATTTTTAGAAAGCTCCCCAAACTCTTACTTACCTCCCCTCTTTCCTCCGCTGCACTGAATGACCAGCAGCCGCGTCCGTGATTGACTGCCGCTCAGCCAATCACAGACGCGACTGCCGGTCCCGCCCCTCTGCTTGCATTTTCTTGCAAGCAGAGGGCCGGGAGCGCAGCGGAGGAAAGAGGGGAGGTAAGTAAAAGTTTGGGGCACTTTCTAAAGATAATAATGATGCGGTTGGGGCTGGGGGACCAGGGGGAAGGCTATATTAAAAATTAGATTTAAGGGTGGACATACCCTTTAAAATTAGTGAACAATCACTTCTCTGGCTTCAGCCTGTAAGAAATTATATTGGGGGGAATGTTCAAATTTCCTGCTTCCAGTTGGTTGAGTGACATCATCTGACCTCTGCCCCCCACCCCAAGGGAGAAGCATGCACAGTTAGGACTTAATTCTGGGGAAAACAGGAATTACCCGGGAGGAAAATTGACAGTTGAGAAGGGGAGCCTATTAATGTAGGCAGAGGCTGGTCACACGACTACAAGCTGGCCACATGGCTGAAAACGGATGAAGAAAAAAGGTTCAAGCAGAAAGTAATATTGCTGAACCTTTCCAGCAATAACTGGAGATGTAATTAAGGTTTTATTTTGAAGGTATGGTGGAAGGCTTTTTATATAATCCTTACTAGTTTGGAAGTATACAAAATATTTTTTCCTCATTTTCCTTATCAGTTTTTATTAACATTGGAGCTACCATCTTTTTATCTGTTTCCTGTATTATTATATATCCTGTATATATCACTCTCCACTGCGCAGGATCAGTAGTGCATTTCATGTAGGAGAAAGGGGAGCTTCTTTGGCTAACCACAGACTAATTCAATGTTCCTGCATGCACGGATATTTAGATAAGGTCTGATGAAGTTAAAGACATCCTACCCTTGCAAAATCCATTTCTCCACCCACTCTGCCAGACAATTTGCCCAATCAGCAGGCATATTGATGATAGTACCAGTGAAATCGTTTTCTTTATATCCCAAATATTCATAATGAAGTTAATTAGATGGATTGATTCTCTTTCTTTAACATGTAAAGTAATGATCTATAATTGGATTCTAGATTCTGCTTAGGCACAGGAACATTCATAAATTTTGCCTCTGCATTTAAACTTACTTTGTATTTAAGACTCCACACTTGAATGAATTAAATTCATAGCTTCCACTTTAATAGCATCTTTAAGCTGTTCTCTATAATATGACATTTAACAGTTGCTGATATAAATCACCTGGGAATTTTCTACTGTTAAGTCTGGTAAACATGCGTGATTTCCACATGTTGTTGGTCCATGGCCTTGCAGTAAATGGTCCACAACCTTGCATAGTCAACTGCTGGGCATAGCAGTTGATGATCCTGGGACCCACAGTTGGTGGTGTTTATTGAGGCCCTGCAAAATGGAAGTCCAGTGCAAAGCAGTTGGGGTGAGGCAGTTCATGGTTATGGTCCTGTTGGTTGGTAGTCCATGGATGCTCAGTTGGTGGGACGTAGCCTGGCAGATGGTCAACCAGGATCCCAGCTGCTGGTGGTCCAGGGCCCAGAAGAAGATGATTCAGGACCTGACAGTTAAAAGTCCAAGGCCCTGCAGAGGGTGGTAAAGGGCCTGTCATTTGGTTGTCCAGGGCCTGGAGCCAAGATGGATAGTGGTCCAGGGTCCAGCAGTTAGTGATCCAGGGTTGTAGTAGAAGGAGGGGGAGTTTCACCAGCTAAAATACTGAGTCCTTTCATGAACCATGATGCTAGAGCCCAATTTCCAAAAGTTGCTTTAAAATATCAGACAATGGGGAGTGGGTGGGGTGGGCTCTCGTGAGAAGCATCCAAGATGTTAGTGCAATAATAGAGTTCCTCAACCCACCCACTAAATCTTAAGCAACATACTGATATGGAAAGTAACTACTGGGAGACCTGCTCATGTAATATGTAATCAGAACTGAGCATTCAGAAAGCCATTTGCTACTGACGATTAGGAGAGCAACACAAATCAGGAAAATGTTGAATTACAGTTTCAGTGTCAAAATTTGCTGCTAGAAATTATTTATATTTTAGCCTTAGTTATCCATTACCCCACAACTCTGCCATTTTGGAGGGCCTGTCTAAGTTTCCCGGGCCACAAAGCTTTCTCTTATGGTGTGCAGGGCTTGGGTGTGCACTGCTGTGTCTGTGCTTGCCAGGGGCATGTTTAAGCAGTCTTTATACTGTATGGAGCTGACATTTACTCCTTTTATCTTGTTTTCCTTTGACAGTACCAATGAAACAATGCATCTCTGAGTTTCATGTCCCAAACACTTGGAAATGTTCTATTATTACTCTGTTTTTGCAGAATGAATTCAACTGATTTTGTTTCATCAGATAATTACCCTGATATCAACACATTTTCATGTCCCCAGTCTATGACTTTTCACCTATTATAACTTTAATTAAATCTTTGCACATTAGTTGTTTGGAATCTCACATCTCAGGCAATATCCACATGAAACCAGTCCCGCCTTCACCGCCAGCAGACGGCAGGTGCCAAGAAATGAGTGGCTCTGTATCTTAATACTCCACTAAGATACTGATCTACATAGGTTTACATCTTATATGCATCATACAAAGTTAAGGAGAAGGTAGGCAGCAGGCTCCAAAACTTTTAATATATCAATTCCAAAACAGCATATCGTAACGTAACAGTACAAGGAAGATTATACACTACACTCAACGCGTTGTGGCAGATAGCCGATTTATCAAGAGTCACTTGGGGCCAACCTGGAGCCGACTGTCCATTCACCCAAGAAAACCGAAAAGGTTGGACTTGATGGACGCATGTCTTTATTTAACCTCAATTACTATGTTACTATGTATGTTAATATTAAAATGTAGATGTTCAGGCACATGCTTTAATAGCAGATATGGATTATATGCATCCCCATATTTATCTTCTCCCAAGGCACATCCCAGAACCTATGTTCTGGGATGTGCCTTGGGTTCATCTCTATAAACTCCCATCCAACACTATCTCCTCCAGTCTATCAAACCCTTCTCTCTTACCGCTTCTTTCCTTTGGATCTCTAGTTCTCTATCTTCGCCAGGTGTAGTTAACATTAAAGGAGAAGTAAACCCAAAATTCTACACAACAGAATCTGAACACATCCCTTCTAAAAACACCAATAAACTGTAACATAGCAGTATAGTAAATGGCATTAAAATAAATATTTCCACTTGAAGAACTGGATGTAATAACTGTATATGTACAGTGACTGGCCACACCCCTGATCTCAGTCACATGTTCCCTTGCCTGTTCTTTCCTGTAAAAGTATTGGCTAGAGGCTACTAGTGGGTGTGACCAACTGTAACAAGTTTCTGCATTATCTTAGGACTGAGCATGTGTAAAGAACATAATGATCAGTGACCACACTGTGTGATACCGGAACACTGGGAAATAAGACACAAACCTCATGTTAGAAAGATAAATTTCTCAACAACCATATTAAAATGAGAGGTGAAACACTGATTACTGCTTTATATCAAGGAGATCTGCCTTCTAATTCAAAATTGTTCTGAGGATTTAGTTGTCCTTTAACTTGAAAACTATCTTTCTGAACACCAGAAAATGTTTGGCGCAGTGACCTTACTTTTAATGTGTCAAAGCATGCCACAATTAAATGAATATATTTGACACTGTCCCAAAGATCTTACAATCGAATGCATATATATGTTTAAACAAGTAAGTGTGTGAAAGTCATATGATGTGCAGCGTAATATATTTTCTGAAGCTATATAAATTGTATGTCCACCCCCAAAATTATATTTTATCTCCATACTGGCCCCAGTTTTTAGTGTTAAAAAATCCTAACCTTACATCTCTGCTCCAAATGGTTCCTCTGCAGTGCTTGTCAAAAGTCCAGGAAAGTGAATAGTAGGAGCTGTCTTCCTGAATAAAGATTTCTGCCTCTACTGTAGCCTTCGGGAGGTAGTGTGCCATGTGCTATGGAGCCGATTCCCCCCCTCCCTCCATCTAGATCCATCCGGCTGACCATTCACTGTAGTGTTAAAACCTTTTTCTGTAATGTAGCTTTCCTCCTCCCAACCCTAACCGCATTGTCCATTTTTAAAAAAAGTCCCCAGAACATTACTTACCTGGATCCCGAGGCTACATCAATAGCCAGCAGCTGCGTCTGTGATTGGCTGCCTCTCAGCCAATTTCAGACGCAGCTGCTGGCCCACCCCCAGTGCAACTCCGTTCCCGGAAGTTGCATTGGAGGCTGATGCTGCGGGATCCCCCGCTGGTAAGTAATGTTCTGGGGACTTTTTTTTAAAAAGCGTACCATGCGGTTAGGGTTGGGAGGGGGTAAGCTACATTACAGAAGAATCTCATTTTTATGGTGGACATGCCCTTTAAAGACAGCTAGAACAGTAGAATACAACTGGGCGTGCTCAGTGCCTGTGGCAGGGGGGGGGGCAGAGCAATGGTGTTGGTGATATCACAGCTTACATTGCTAGCTGAAAACACCACACTTTACACTTTTATAAGTATGCATAGATTGCAGCTAGAAACATGATCCTTGAGTCGTTTTAAAGGTAGGAATGTGCTTTTTTTAATAAAGGGCACTTATAAGGAGACTACATTTACCCTTTAAAGTGCAACTATGATCCAAACCCTTCCTCCCTAAAAGCTATTGTGCATTGATATTGCCTCACTCCTGAGGAGGTAGGAAAATCTTTTCCAACTTCCCTGGGTGTGCATGTACTAGCAGTGCTCTGTCACGGAGAGAAAATGGTTGTGCATGTACTAGCAGTGCTCTGTCACAGAGAGAAGAATAGCCTACCTCCCTGGATTAGGCACTATTTTTAATTAATAGTTAATTTTTGGCCACAAATTCCCTTTAAAGTCATAATTTGTTCATATTTATAATACATATTTATAATACTTGTTATGTTGATATATTAAATAACCGGATGCACACATTTTTACAGGACAGAGAAGGACAAATCCTTTCTTTTCTCCTCCTTCTTGTAAGTGAGTGAGCCATCATGTACATATTTCAAATTCTATCACCTAATTAAGGGGCTTTCTGCATCAATGAACACATGGTCCAGGCAGAGAGTAGAAATGATCAGTATGGTTGATTATGGTTAAAGCTGAACATTATAAAGGAAAATCACTTCTTTTACGTACAGTTCTTGTTACATTTTCACAAACAGGTTCATAAAACTTCTTTGTCTGCTGAGAAGGAGCTTCTGCCCTGCTCATTAAACGTCAGTGACGGACTCCAGTGAGACAGTATATTCTTTGTTAAAAGGACATAAATTAGAAGAACAATGCCTGATGCTCCCCTGCATTGTTATGTTTTTTTGCAGGGTGGATCAGTTAACGATGTTGGCCAACAGGTTGAACATTTTAGATTTAGGCCTGAAACTGTGACCCGCTGTTTTTAAACAGCTGACTGTGTGTATGTAAATAAAGGCACTGTTTAAAACACTGGTACTGGACTGACAGTTGTTTAGATAAGCTAATCTCTGTACCTGTCGCGGGCACTGCAGGTACGCCACTGATAGCATCGTTGGTTGGTCGTTTCAGCCATCAAAAATCAGATGTCTGTACAGAGCTTTAGTCTGTTTATCAGATTCCCCCCTCCCTTAGGCTCTCTGTGCACTCGCCATCTTCACTCACCCTCCTTCTGATCAGCCATTTCCAGGAATCACACAAAGAAAGGTCAGCAAATGTTTAGTGACAGGATCAGAGCACAGAGCGGATTGTAAGCATTGTAGCATGTACCTAGGGCCTGTGCACTTGTTTCTAGAAATGATAGCCACATGCAAACAAATGGCTATATCTTGTTCTGTGTGCCAGTGGTATTAAAATAAAAAAATAAAGTTTCAGGCTATAAGTCAACATAAAATTAAATGGAAATCTTCAGAACCGTAATATTCTATTCCTCAAAAATGATAAGGCAGCTCAGGCTACATGACAGACTGTGTATGGTGTCTGGTTTGAGATTATTGCATAACAAGCAGAGAAGTGACAACTTTCCCCTATTTCCTTCTCAGTGTTAACCTATTTTTGCTACACTCTCTGAAACATAACCTACATAGAACTGCCAATAGTCTTCATACAGCTCCTGCAATTGTTTTGTATTTGTTCCACATGCAGCTGCTACCTGGGAAATCATTTTGATAGAGGTTTAATATTAGAGATGCTGTCCCATAAGGTTCCTCCTCAGCACATTAACATGGGTCAATCTTGACTACCAATCAATAAACCATTTTTTTTTCTAAAAATGAAACTGTCAAACAGTTGTCTATCTTTCTGCCAGGGCTGCCGCACCCATCAGACAGACTGAAAATACTGCTCAGGGCTCAGAGATCCCTTCTGATAGAAGTCCAGGGATCTGGAGCACAGTAACATTAAAGGGCATGTACACCCAGAAAATATATAATCATTTTCAGGTTATTCATCCCCCAAAAGTGGATTTGCGTTGTTATATTACATTCATTGGACGTTCCCATGCTGAGATATACCTACTTCAATGCCTCCTCCTACTCTTCTGGGTATGTACTGTGAGTCATGGCCATGACGGTGATGTCTCGGCCAATAGCTGACCATTAACCTTCTTCAAAACAGAAGACAAGGAGGGACTTCCAGCGAGGAATTGGCTGTTTTTAAAGTAGGTATATCTCAGCATGGGAGCATGAGTGACAGTAAGATAACAATGCAAGTCCTCTTTTGGGGGTTGAATAACCTGAAAATGGTTATTTTCTGGATGGACATGCCCTTTAACTTCTTTTGGAAAGGGAGCAGTACTGGAGGCAAGTACTGACCACATACCCACAAGCAATTATCGCCGAAACGGACGTTCGTCGTACGAATGCGTCATGGACGGGGGTCGTGGCTCAGTTCCATATCGTACGTGTGTATGTTACCTTTAATGTTCGTACCTTGTATAATTACTGATAGAAATCTTGTTAAGATTGGGTACACACCAGCAGATATTTTCAGCCGTGACCAACCTCGATGGTCCATTCGTCTAGATTGGACAAACGAATGATCGGACGTGTCGGTAAATTCCGATCGATCGTGCGGTTCCCTATGGGGCCTCACGATCGATCGTTTGCAAATTCGTCCGCGTCCAAATTTGCCGCGACCGATGGACACGCGAACGTAGTCCCTACGTGTGTACCCAGCCTAAGGAAGACATACACAGACGGTTGTAAAACACACATCCATTGTATTTACTTAATGTTAGTAACAGAGCAAGCTGATAAATCTTTGCTTGCTGGACTATGTGTTTTTAAATGGTATCTTTGTTCCCCTGTGAGGGCGAAGTTAACATCTGGAAAAAGATGCTTAAGATTATAGAACAGTAACTTCTACCAGCAGGCTGGTTCTTCAATAAGCAGTCTATAGAAGGAGAAACCATTTTAGGACCCTCAGTCTCGGAAGAAGACTGGGTTGGCAGGGAGCAGAGGTCCAGACGTTAAGAAGTATTCTAAATAAAAAGGTCAGGGTAGCTCAGTAGCTTGAACCCTGAAGAAGAAGTTTGGCATTAGACATGTAATCCATTTCCCTGTCCTCTGATTTATTTTTAAGTTGATGTCTCACGCAATAAATACTTTCTTTCTCAGGTCTTTCCATTAGACAAGATGTCATCGTGTCCTTAGCTGGACGTGCCAATACTACCCTCTGGTGACCAGTACATCTCTTCTCTGTTCTATTCTTCCCTGTACATTCTCTATTGAATTCAAAGTAGCACATTTGTTTATTTAAGCTAGGTACACACGATGCAATAATTTGGCCTGACCGACTGACATTTTGACATTTTGGGCTGAATTATTGTATGGCGGCTTTTTGCGTCCGAGACCGATAGCCGAGCGCTTGTTCGTCCTAATCGGACAAACAAACGATCAGACAGGTCAGAAAACCACGAACGATTGTGCGGTCCTCTGTGTACCACATGATCGGACATGACAGTCCTTCCTCCTGGCTGACCAGTTGAAAGCCTCGAACGGTTGGTCAGGAGGAAAGATTGTACAGTGTGTACGTAGCTTAATACATTTATCTGTCTGGATGTCACAGCACAAAATATTTGGCAGGTGCTTTTATATGGGCATGTGCGTCTATGTTTGTGTGTATGTGTAGATCCCACTATTTACATACAAGGGAATTTACTGAGAACTGCTGGAGTCTTTTAAGGAGTTAAAGTTACGGTAACCAATTCAGCTTGACTTAAAATGACACATTCATTGCACTGGCTGTGTGGGTATCGCAAAAGACAACCGTGCATCTGGTGCAACCTATTCAGTTCGCGGATTGCGCTAGTTTGAGAGTGACTATTTAATACCAGCTGATAGTACCCACATGTGCAAACCGCATATTGAATCCTGAAGAGGAGGTTTACCTAGATCAATGGCGGCTTTGGGTAAATCGCTCCTGTGTAAAATGTTTTTATTGTGACATAGAAGTTAAAGGGTATCTCCACTGTTAAAAACAAAATGTTGGTATTCAGTTTTATTGAAGAATGGGAGGAAAAGGAGCTGTGTCTTACCTCCCGTTCTTCAATAAAACCTGCCGGGCCAAGAACAGCGTAGTCTGACAGATCCCGACAAGTCTGACAGTATGTGATGTGCATAAAATATAGAGTCTGTCGGTACCTGTCAGACTACGTGGTGGAGCAGCGAGCGATCGGATAAGTACCTTCGCTTCATTCCTGGCTCCTGCAGGTTTTATTGAAGAACGGGAGGTAAGACACAGCTCCTTTTTCTTTCCGTTCTTTATTAAAACTGAATACCAAAATTTTGTTTTTACCAGTGAAGATACCCTTTAATTAAGTAAAATAAATAAATTACACAATATATTTTGCATGAAAATACATTTCTAAAACACTTTAAAACAGAAAATCCAGCAGTGTAAAGTCAGAAAATTATTTTACTAGAGAAAGTATTATTCTTCACCAGAAACCTAAGGGTTGCTTGAAAATAGCCAATGAGCCAATGAGAACCAGCAAGGGGGAGATAGATAGGATTTTTATGCAGGATTTTGTTTTAAAGGACAAGTACATTGCAATAATACATTGCAACACTTTGTTTTAAAGGACAAGTACCACTCCCAGACTGCCATACTTAACACGTTGGGCGATGTGTTATGTACCAGAGAGGAGAAATTCAACCTGATCTTCTGCTCCCCCCTGCTGTTTCTTCTCTTTTGCTGCATGTAGGAACTATTTTATAAGATTGCATTTGCACAGAGGAGGTAGCTCAGGGAACAGCTTTTATTCAGTAGCTTTAGTTATTCCCCAGGAAGCCTTTTCTGAGCATGTGCAAGCTCATAATTTAGTCAATTTTTAAAAAGAACTCAATAAGCTATTAAATGCTACTCCAGTAAATGGCACCAAAGTACATATAATCCCCCAAAGAACTGACCAAAATGTGTGCAAGATAGAGTGCATGTGCACTGTCTGGCCACACCTCTTGACCTCTGCCACATCTAGAAGCTCTCTTGCCAAATCTAGAATGTAAAAAGATTGGTTAGGGACTACTAGTGGGCGTGACCTGCTGTAGGTTAGGACCGGCCTTATGCAAAGTACATGTCAGTCATTGACCAAGCTGTGTGATACTGAAATGCTGGAAAATAAAGCACAGAATCAGGCAATCCTGTATAATAGATCAATAATAATCAATGGCCACCATTTACATCTATTGTAAGGGGAGCAGCACTGGAGGCAATCTGAATCTCAATGCACAGCTCCCCCTAGTTGCATTACTGCACAGACCCCCCATGTTAGTAAATTTCCTAGCATCCACATCAAAATGATAGGTAAGCTACTACTCTTCTTTTACTCCTTTTATATCAAGTTGCTCTTCCTTCTGATTCAGTGTTGTTCTCAGTCTTTATTTATCTTTTAATGAATGGTTTGTTGATTATTGTCTAGAGAAAAAAAATCTATTTTAGCCTTCAGTTATTATAAGATTCTGAAAAAAAATTAATTATCATATCCCATTTGGCTTACTGTGTGCAAGTCTACTAACATAACGAGCCAATGATCCTCGGCACTGTCAGGTTACTAGTAGTACCCATCAGAAAAAAAAACACACACACAAAAAAAAATCAGATTTCACATTGTTGGTTCAGTGAAATGTTGCAGAGTTTTTGTGAAGGTTCTCATTCATCCAGGTCATGGTATATCTGTTGTATTCAATTAGATCAACTGGACTTGAAATGTAGTTCTTGAAGACAGGCAGCTACATTGGTGCAGCTGAAGTAAGATTCACTTCCTTACAGGCCTCTTTAAAATATGTTGATATATTCTACTTGGTCCCCTGAATTCATTACTGTATGCCTGCCATGCTTCTGGATGCCTCGTGGAAACTTGTAATGAGCCTGGGCATGCTCAAGAGGCAGACAGGGGATTAACATGCACAGTCATTGGCTGTGATGTCAAGGACATTGTGCAGGATTTCAGGTTAGACTTATATATTTCACATTTCAAATGATTACAGTTTAGGGTTTTGGGGGGTGATTCACCTGAATGTAAATTTTAAATTGAGTGCTGGACTTGCCCTTTAACAATATTACATGCTCACTGAGGACACCTTCTGACACCTTCTTTACTTATAATATGGGGAACTCTAGTGGTCAGGTGAAATACTGTTTTCTGAATAAAATTATCATGCTTAGCTCGATAATTAGGCATTTCTCTATGATATGTCTACCTGCTAGTCTAGCCTTAACCCATCATATTTAGTGTCCTGGATCTCTGCATATAATCTAATCGGAGTTATTTGTTGTCCTAGTCCAGGTGTGAAGCAAGCAAATCAGCTTTGGAATTTTCGGTTTGTTATTGACCAAACCAATAAGGATCCAGATCTGTTACCCAACCTGACCCTGGGATACCATATATACGATTCCTGTGGGAATGCTGGTAAGGCAGTGAAGAGCGTGTTCCAGATATTATCCGGTACCAGGGAACCGGTTCCTAATTACTCCTGTGTGGGAAACAGAAACATTGCTGGATTTATTGGGGATCTCACCTCCGAGAGAACAATCCCCATAGCCCAGATACTGAGTCTCTATGGATATCCCCAGGTACTCACAGATTAGTTCCTTTTTTGCAGCTTCACTGTGTTATAAGAAAATAGCACTGCGTAATTAGTTCAGTGCTGTATATAACTGATAATGAGCCCACTACAGTGTAATATATACTGTATGTAATATATTACAGTGTATATATATCTATAAAAAAAATAGCACTGCGTAATAGTTCAGTGCTGTATATAACTGATAATGAGCCCATTACAGTGTAATATAGATAAGTGTATATACATTACAGGGTATATAAATCTATAAGAAATAGCACTGCATAATAAGTTCAGTGCCGTATATAACAGATAATGAGCCCATTACAGTGTAAATATATAAGTGTAATACATTAGTGTATATATATATCTATAAGAAAAGCACTGCATAATAAGTTCAGTGCAGTATAAACAGATAATGAGCCCATTACAGTGTAATAATATAAGTATAATATACATTACAGTGTATATATATCTTAAGAAATAGCATGCATAATAAGTTCGTGCGTATATAACGGATAATGAGCCCATTACAGTGTAATATTAAGTGTATATATACATTACAGTGTATATATATCTTAAGAAAATAGCACTGCATAATAAGTTCAGTGCTGTATATACAGATAATGAGCCCATTACAGTGTAATATATATAAGTGTATGTAATATACATTACGTGTATACTGATATACTCGAGTATAAACCGAGGTTTTTCAGGCTGAAAAAATCAGCCTGAAAACTCGGACTGGGTTATACTCGAGAGTCAACACTACCTGGGCATTCCGGCAGCCGCGCGATCCTTTTCGCACTGGCGCGCCGGTACAGGGGACGACAGGCGCGGGGCTACCGGGATGCTGATACGTACCTACCAGGATGGATGGAGGAAGATAGAAGAAGAGAGTCGTCCACAGGAGAAGAGTCCAGGAGAAGAGTAAAGAAGGAAGTGCCAGAAGGAGAGAGTCCAGGAGAGAGTCCACAGGCGCAGAGAAAAGAAGGTCCACAGGGAGAAGAGTCCACAGGGAGGAAGAAGAGCCCACAGGTACAACTGAATGAGGGGGAGGGGGGCATTCAAGATGTTTGGAAACTACAACTCCCAGTAATAAAGCATGCTGGGAGTTGTAGTTTCCAAACATCTTGAATGCCACCCCACTTAGCATTCAAGGATGTTTGGAAACAACAACTCCCAGCATGCTTTATTAGCTGGGAGTTGTGTAGTTTCCAAACATCTTGAATGCCAAGTTTCTACCCTCGGTTATACTCGGGTCAATAACGTTATTAGGATTTTTAGCTGACATTGGTACCTGGGTTTATACTCGGGGTCGGTTTTAGTCATGTAGTTATAATGATATGCCCATCGGATATATAAGTAATATATTCAGTTAAAATATAAGAAAATCAGCAAGCATAAAAGTTCAGGCTGTATATAATGATAAATGACCTGCCGTAAATTACAGTGTAATATAATACAGTGTATTATACATCTATAGAAAATAGCACGCATAATAAGTTCAGTGTATAATAACGATAAATCGAGCCCATTACAAGTGTATCATCATAAGTGTAATACTCACACTTACAGTGTATATATATTATAGAAAATAGAACTGCAAATAAGTCAGTGCAGTATATAATGATAATGAGCCCATTACAGGTAATAACCTATGATATAGTGTAAATACATTCCAGTGATATATATACTATAAGAAAATAGCACTGCCAATAAGTTCAGTGCTGTATATAAACGGGTGAGCCCAATCAGTGTAATATATATAAGTGTAATATACATTACAGTGTATATATATCTATAAGAAAATAGAACTGCATAATAAGTTCAGTACAGTATATAACTGATAATGAGCCCATTACAGTGTAATATATATAAGTGTAATATACATTACAGTGTATATATATCTATAAGAAAATAGCACTGCATAATAAGTTCAGTGCCATATATAACGGATAATGAGCCTATTACAGTTTAATATATATATAAGTGTAATATATATTACAGTGTATAAATATCTATAAGAAAATAGCAATGCATAATAAGTTCAGTGCTGTATATAACTGATAATGAGCCCACTACAGTGTAATATATATAAGTGTAATATACATTACAGTGTATATATATCTATAAGAAAATAGCACTGCATAATAAGTTCAGTGCTGTATATAACTGATAATGAGCCCATTACAGTGTAATATATATAAGTGTAATATACATTACAGTGTATATATATCTATAAGAAAATAGCACTGCATAATAAGTTCAGTGCTGTATATAACTGATAATGAGCCCATTACAGTGTAATATACATTACAGTGTACATATATCTATAAGAATATAGCACTGCATAATAAGTTCAGTGTTGTATATAATGGATAATGAGCCCATTACAGTGTAATATATATAAAGTGTAATATACATTACAGTGTATATATATCTATAAGAAAATAGCACTGCATAATAAGTTCAGTGCTGTATATAACAGATAATGAGCCCATTACAGTGTAATATATATAAAGTGTAATATACATTACAGTATATATATATCTATAGGAAAATAGCACTGCATAATAAGTTCAGTGCTGTATATAACGGATAATGAGCCCATTATAGTGTAATATATATATGTGTAATATACATTACAGTGTATATATATCTTTAAAAGTATCTTGCTTGTGCTTGGGGGTATGGGTAGGGGAAGGGTTAAAACAAGAAGTAAAAAATATAAAAAAATAAATAGGTTAAGATCAAGATCTCTGTAAACAAACCAGTTTAAAATGACACTTCCATATATTAAAAAATTAAACTTCAACCACTCACTTGTGTCTATCCACCACTAGGGGCACTGCAGGCTTTACTCTGTGCTGTTCTGATGTTTGCTTGGTCTGTATAGTTCCCAAAAACCTCTGCACACAGGAATAAGGTTGCCAACAAACTTTATTATAGCAATTAAAAACAATAAAAAGCACTAAAAAACCTTGCAAAAAACATCCATTAGCAGTTTTTGAAGTTGCACCTCTCTGCTATTGTGTGGCCCCTTTAAGTCGTGGCTTGTGAGGTAGTTCCTACGCGTTTCGCTGTTTTAATCCTTACAGCTTCATCAGGGATAAAATTTGAAGTGTCTCTCTGGCTTTTAAAATCATGATTCAAACAACTTCCTGTTTCTGTAACAGGAAGTGACATTTGTGTTCCATTTGCTGTCTGTTTGTGTTCCAGCAGCCATCTTGGATTTTTTTTCTCTTTATAAAGTCTATTTTTGCCCTTTAGAATTCGTTTTAAATAGTTTTTTTTTTATGTATTCAACCTTGGAGGTATCTCCTTGTCCAAAATATATATTGGTCACCACAGTAAAAGTTAAAACAAAGAACAGGTTGTGCAGGATTATGGGGCAAGAGAGGATGATGGGAAATCTCTGCTTGTAATAAGCATTGGTAGATAGACATCTGACATTACAATAATATAATGAAAAAAGTATGATAGAAACTATCACCATTTAAAAAGTTAAAATGATGGTAAAATATATTGTAAAAAACTGATTAAAAGTAATATAATTAAATTAAAAAAGTCGAGATGATTTAAAAAATAGATTTATATAATAACATTTTTTTTTTTTTTAATGATGATCGGACTTTTTAGAGGAAGCTCCATAAATCTATTTCCTTGTTGAGACCTTTGGGTGTTAGGGTGTCTAATTTAAAAATCCATTCTGTCTCCTTTCTGGATAATGCTGCCTGTATATCTCCTTTCCTTTCCGGGGGTGTTAATCTGTCTATACCGAAGAAAGAGATAGTGTTGTTCTGTGGGCAGCATAAGGAGAAGTGTTTAGGGAGTGGGTGGTCTTTACTTTTTTGAGGATGCCATTAGTATGTTCTCGGATCCTTGTTTTTAGTTTTCTGCCTGTGCATCCTACATATTGTTTTCCGCATGTACATTCTATAATGTAGACCACGTTGGTGCTATTGCATGTAATAAAGTTTCTTATTTCGAATTCTTCATTTGTGCTGGAGCTTTTAAACATCTTTTCCATTTTACTCGATGTTGTTTTATTCGATAATTTACTCGCGTATTGGTTATATATAGGAACATTGACTAGATATTCGATATTTACTGCGTATTCGGTATATAGACATTTTTTACCTCGCATGTTCGTATTCAGTATTTATCGCGTCCGTATGGGTATTATCTAGACATTTTCTCGCATATTAGATATTACTCTAGTTACATGGCATTCTTACTCGCATATATTGTTTATTCTGTATTTACTCACGTATTGGCTATATATAGACCATTTACTAGCATATTCGTTTATGCTGTATTTACTCATGTATGGTATAGACATTTTACTCACATATTCGTTTATTCGGCGATTTACTCGCGTATTGGTTATATATAGACATTTTAGGAGCATATTCGGTTTATTCGATATTTACTCGCGTATTGGTGATAAATGACATTTACTCGCATATTCGTTTATTCGGTATTTACTGCGTATTGGTATATATAGCATTTTAGGCGCATATCGTTTATTCTGATTACTGCGTATTGTATTGGTATATATAGACATTTTAATCGCATTATTCGTTTATTCTGTATTTACTCAGTATTGGTATATATAGACATTTAATCGCATATTCGATATACTCGTAGTTAAAGGACATTTTCTCGCATATTCGTGTATGCGGTATTACTCGCAATATTGGTATTATATAGGACATTTTGGCGCATATTCGTTTATTCGTTTTCTCGCGTATTGGTTAAATAGACATTTACTCAAATATTCGATAATTCGATTCGATATGACTTGCGATTGTATAATAGACATTTTACCCACATATTCGATCATTCGAATTTACTGCGTATTGGTATAATAGACATACTCGCCTGTTCGTTTATAGATATTTACTCCGCGTATTGGTATATATAGGACATTTTACTCGCAAATATTCGATATTACTCGCGTTGGTAATAACATTTTTACTCGGCATGTTCGTTTTTCTGATTAATCGCGTATGTATGGTAATATAGAAACATTTTTACTCGCTATTCGATATTTATCATAGTTACATGGACATTTTACGCGCATAGTCGTTTACTTGTATGTACGGCACGTATTGGTATTATATAGGACATGTTACTCGATATTCGTTATTCTGTATTTATCATTGTATGTATTGGTATGCATTTTTACTCACATATTCGTTATCGTATTTACTCGCGTTATTGGTATATATAGACATTTAGGAGCTATTCGTTTATTTCTGGATTTACTCGCGTGTATTATTGGTATTATATAGGAATGTTTACTCGCATATTCGTTTATTCAGTTATTTACTCGCGTATGGTATATAGAGACTTTAGGCGCATATTCGTTTATCTGTATTTACTAGGCGTATTGGTATATTAGACACTTTTACTCAAATATTCGATATAATTCGATATTTACTCGCGTATTGGTCTTAATAGACAGTAAAAACTCACATATTCGATGAATTCGATTATTTACTTGCGTATTGGTTAATAGACATTTTTACTCGCATATTCGTTTTATCGGTATTTTTAATCACGTATTGGTATAATAGAATTTTACGCGCATATTCGATATTTACTCGTAGGATGGGATATGGGACATTTTACTTGTCATATTCGTTTTGTTGATTCTGTATTTACTCCGTATTGGTATATATAGACATTTACTCGCATATTCGATATTTACTCGTAGTTACATGGACATTTTACTCGCATAGTCGTTTATTCGGTTTTACTGTCTTTGGATTGGTCTATATATAGGACATTTTACTTGCATGTTCGTTTATAATTCTGTATTTACTCGCGTCGTATGGTATATATAGACTTTACTCGCAATTCGATATTTTACTCGCGTATTGGTATAATAGACTTTACTCGCATATTCGTTGATTCGGTATTTACTCGCGGATTGGTAGTATATAGACATTTTAGGGCATATTAGTGTATTCGGTCTTTACTGCGTATTGGATATATAGACAGTTTTACTCGCATATTCGATATTTACCGTAGTACATGGACATTTACTCGCACATATTCGTTTATCGGTATTTGTACTCGCGTTTTGGTATATATAGACATTTATTGCGCTATTCGTTTATTCGGTATTTACTCGCGTATTGGTATAAGAGACATTTTACTCACATATTCGATAATTCGATATTACTTGGGTATAGTATAAAAGACATTTTACCCAATATGCAGATAATTCGATATTTACTCGCGATGGTATATAGACATTTAACTCACATATTCGATAATGGCGATATTAATCGGCGTATTGGTATAATAGAACATTTTACTCCAGCATGTTCGTTTATTCGATTATTTACTCGCGTTATGGTATATATAGACATGTTACTTGCATTTCGATATTTACTCGCGTATTGTTATAATAGACATTTTACTCGCATGTTCGTTTTATTTGTATTACTCGGTATTGGTAATATATAGACATTTACTCGCATATTCGATATTACTCGTAATTACATGGACATTTTCTGCATGTTCGTTTTTCTGTATTTAATCACGTAGTGGTATTATAGAATTTTACTAGCCATATTCGGTATTACTCGTGTACATGGACATTTTACTTGCCTGTCGTTTATTCGGTATTTTACTCGCGTTTGGTATATATATAGGACATTTAGGCGCAGATTGTTTATTCGGTATTACTCGCGTAGTGGTATAATAGACATTTACTCAAATTATTTCGGATAATTCGATATTACTTGCCATATTGGCTATAAAGACATTTTACTCACATATTCGATAAGTCGATATTTACCGCGTATTGGTATAATAGACATTTAAAGCACATATTCGATAATTCGAATACTCGCGTAGTATAATAGAATTTTACTCGCGAGTCGTTTATTCGGTATTTACTCGAGTATTGGCTATATATAGACATTTTTACCGCCTATTCGATATTACTTGAGTATTGGTTATTGGTTATATAGACATTTTTTACTGATGTTCGTTTATTCAGTATTACTCAAGTATTGGTATATCATAGACATTTTCTCGAATGTCGTTTATGCGAATTTATCGCGTATTGGTAGATATGAACATTTTACTCGCATTATTCGATATTTACTCGCGTATTGGTATATAGAATTTTACTGCATGTTCGTTTATTTCTGTATTTACTCGCGTATGGGTATTATATAACATTTTCTCAACATATTCGATAATTCGATTATTTACCGGTATTGGTGATAATAGAATTTTTCTAACAATTCGATAATTGTTTTATGTACGCGCGTATTGCGTATAATAGACATTTACTCCCATATTCGTTTATCGGTATTTACTCACGTATTGATATTATAATTAGACATTTTAATCGCATGTTCGTTTATTCTGTATTACTCGCGTATTGGTATATATAGACATTTTTTACCGCATATTCGCTATTTACTCCGTATGGTTATAATAGACATTTTACTCCCATATTCGAGTATTTCTCGTAGTTACATGGACATTTTTACTCGCATGTTCGTTTATTCTGTATTACTCGCGTATTGGTTATATAGACATTTTTCTCGCATATTCGATATTTACTCGTAGTTACAGGACATTTTACTTGCATGTTCGTTTATTCTGTATTACCGCGTATTGCGATATATAGGACATTTACTCACATATTGATAGTTACTCGCCGTATTGGTTATATATAATAGACTTTTACTACGCATATTCGATATTTACCGCGTATTGGTTATAAAGACATTTTACTCGCATATTCGTTTATTCGGTTTATTTACTCGCGTATTGGTATATGATAGACATTTTCTTAGGCGCATATTCGTTTTATTTTCGGTATTTACTCGCGTATTGGTTATATAGACATTTTTACTCGCATTCGATATTTATCGTAGTACATGGAACATTTTACTCGCATATTCGTTTTATGCGGTATTTACTCGGCGTATTGGTATATATAGACATTTTAGGCGCATATTCGTTATCGGTTTATTTACTCGCGTATTGGTATAATAGGCATTTTACTCTTCACAATTCGATAATTCGAATGTACTTGGTATTGTTATAAATAGGACATTTTACCCACATATTCGATAATGGATATTTACTCGAGTATTGGTTATATAGAAATTTAAATCACAGATTCGATAATTCGCGATAGTTACTCGCGTATTGAGAAAAAGAGACATTTTAACTCGCATGTTCGTTTATTCGATATTTAATCGCGTGATTGGTATATTATAGGACATTTTACTCGCATATTCGATATTTACTCGCGTATGGTATAATAGACATTTACTCGATGTTCGTTATTCTGTTATTTACTCGCGTATGGTTAATATAAATTTACTAGCATTATTCGATATTTACTCGTAAGTACATGGACATTTTACTCGCATGTTGTTTTTTTCGGTATTTACTCACGTATATGGTTATATATAGACATTTTACTGCATATCGGTTTTAATTTAAAAAAAACTCGTAGGTACATGGACATTTTACTTGCCATGTTCGGTATTCGGTATTTACTCGAGTATTGGTATAGATAGAAATTTTAGGCGCATATTCGTTATTCGGTATTTACTCGCGTATTGGTATAAGAGAACATTTTACTCACATATCGATTAATTCGATATTTACTTGCATATTGGATAATAGACATTTTACTAACATATTCGATAATTCGATATTTACTCAGCGCTATTGGTTATTAATAGGGACATTAACTCACATATTAGATAATTCGATATTTACTCGAGTATTGTATAATAGACATTTTAATCGCATGTTCGTTTTATTCGGTTTATTTACTCGCGTATTGGTATATATAGGACATTTTACTCGCAATATTCATATTTACTTTGCGTTATTGTATAATAGACATTTTAATTGCATGTTCGTTTATTCAGTATTACTCACGTATTGCGATAATAGACCATTTACTCGATGTTCGTTATCGATATTTACTCGCGTATTGGTATATATAGACATTTACTCGACATATTCGATATTTACTCCGTATATGGTATAATAGACATTTACTCGCATGTTCGTTTATTCTTGATTTACTCGCGTATTGGTAATATAGAATTTTCCTCACATATTCGATTTAATTCGATATTTACTCGCTATTGGTAGAATAGACATTTTCTCAACATAGTCGATAATTCGATATTACCGCGTATTGGTATAATAGACATTTTTACTCACATATTCGATTAAATTCGGATATTTACTCGCGTTATTGGTTTTAATAGACTTTTACTCACATATTCGTTTTATTCGTATTTTACTCGCGTAGTGGTAAATAGGACCATTTTTTACTCGCATGTTCGTTTTTATTCTGTATTAATCGCGTTATTGGTATATATAGACATTTTATCGCATATTCGATATTTACTCACGTATTGGTATAATAACATTTACTCGCATAGTCGATATTTACTGTGTTCAACATGGGACATTTAATTGCATATTAGTTTATTCTGTATTACTCGCGTATTGGTATAATAGACATTTTATCGCATATCGATATTTTACCGTAGTTACCTGGACATTTTATGCATATTCGTTTATTATGTATTTACTCGAGTATTGGGATAATAGACTATTTACCGCATATCGATAGGTTACCGTAGTACATGGCCATTTTATTGCATATCGTTTATCCTGTATTACTCGCGTATTGGTATATGTAGGACATTTTACTCGCAATTGATTATTTACTCGCGTTATTGGTATAATAGACATTTTACTCGCATATTTTGATATTTACTCGAGTTACATGGACATTTACTCACATATTCGTTTATTCTGTATGTACTCGCGTATTGGTAGTAATAGACATTTTACTAGCATATTGATGTGACTCGTAGTACATGGACATTTTACTCGCATGTCGTTTATTCTCGTATTTACTCGCGTATTGGGTAATATAGACATTTTTACTCGCATAGTTGATAGTTACTCGCGTATTGGTATAATAGACATTTTACGCATATCGATATTACTCGTAGTTACATGGACATTTACTTGCATATTCGTTTTTTATTCTGGATTTACTCGCGATTGGTATAAATAGACATTTTACTCGCATATTCGAATTTACTCGTAGTTACATGGACATTTTACTTGCTATTCGTTTATTCGGATTTACTCGGTTATTTGGTCTAATGACTTTTACTTGCAATATTAGATATTTACGCGTAGTACAGGGATATTTACTCGCATGTTCAGGTTATTCTGTATTTACTCGCGGTATTGGGTTTATAATAGACATTTTACTCGCATATTCGATATTTACTTCGTAGTTACATGGACATTTTACTGCATGTTCGTTTATCTGTATTACTCGCGTATTGGTTAATAGGACATTTTTACTCGCATATCGATATTACTCGTTAGTTAATGGACAGTTTACTTGAATGTTAGTTATTCTGTATTTACTGCGTATTGGTTATATATAGACATTTTATCGCAGATTTGATATTGACTCGAGTAGTGATAAATAGACATTACTCGGCATATCGATATTTACTGTAGGTTACATGGACATTTTACTTGCATATTCGTTTATTGGTTATTACTCCACGTATGGTATTATAGACATTTTACTTCGAATATTCGATTTTATAGTAGGTACATGAAATTTTTACTTGCATATTCGTTTATTAGGTTTTACTCACGTATTGTATACTGACATTTTACTCAGCATGTTCGTTTATTCCTGTATTACTCACGTATTGGTATATATAGACATTTTACTCGCATATTCGATATTTACTCGTAGTTAACATGGACATTTTACGGCATATTCGTTTATTCGATTTTTTTTGTTTGGTATTCTCACGTATTGGTAGAATGGACATTTTAACTCGCATGTCGTTATTCGTATTTTACTCAGTATGGGTATATATAGACATTTTACTCGCATATTCGATATTTACGTCTAGTACATGGACATTTTACTCGATGTTCGTGATTCGGTATTTACTAGCGTTTGGTAATATAGACATTTACTCGCATATTCGATATTTTACTCGTTATTTACATGGACATTTAAGTGCATATTTGTGTGGTATTCTGTTATTTCTCGCGTATTGGTATATGGACATTTTAATCGCATGTTCGATTTTCTGCATTCGATTTTTATCCACTCTTCCATGACTTCTATATGCAATTCAGGATCTAAATCGAGCCTGGAAGGAATGTGGGGTAGTTATTCCACTATTACTTTCCCCAACAGAAAGCATGGCAACCAGGGCAATGGCAAGGCAGTTGAATGCTGGAGTATCTCACCGGTGGGGGTATGAAGGGATGCCCAATTGGCCACCCAACATAAAAGGAGCGCAAACGGCGCCATATGACGCACCTGCAGAAGAAATTGCGGACCACAGTTTCGAATTGATTGACCAGCTCAGCTCACAAAAGAGGTGGTTCAGGACCTCAAGCGGCAGGCAGGCAGCGTCGTGGGTATGTCCAGGACATTCCGCGGAATATCCAGGCAAGTTATCACATTTATATATTAAATTTTATATGGATTGAAGTTGTATAAAACACCACTTTTGCACCACGAATCTAGGCGGTTCTGTGGCAGATCTTCTCTGACAAGCTCTGTTTCTAAGTATAAACCACGATACGACGTACTGCCCTTTTCTTGTTACTTTTATGGCGATAGCGCTTTGCATTTCGCACAAACGCCACAAACGATTGCAGGGGCCTTTAGTGTTTTATGCTAAAGGACTCAAAAGTGCATATGTTTAGGGTTAATTAGTGTTAGCAAATTTCTAGTTGTAACAGTTAATGTTAGTAGATGGTGTTAAAGGACAAAGTACACACGAAAAAATATTTAATATTTAATTATTATAATACAGATTTTGGAAAGCGCTTTTTTCATAACGACTCAAAGTATATATTTTTTAATATTAGTTAGTGTTAGTATTGTAAATGTAACGTTAGTTTAGTTAATGTTAGTTAGTGTTAGATTATTAAATTAAAACTGTGAATTAATGTTAGTTGTGTTAGTTAGTGTTAGTATTAGTATTAGTAAACATGTAACTGTAGTTAGTGAGTTAGTGTAGTAGTAGTAAATGTAACTGTTAGTTAATGTATTAGTGTAAAGTTGGTTGTATCTAGTAAATGTTAACTGTTAGTTAATGTTAGTGTTAGTGTTAGTATTAGTAAATGCACTGTTAGTTAGTGTAAGTTAGTGTTAGTAGTAGTAGTAAATGTAAATGTTTAGTTATGTTGTAGTGTAAAGTAGGTTAGTAGTAGTAAAGGTAAGGTTATTATTTAATGTAGTTAGGGTTAGTAGTAGGTAAATGAACTGTTAGTTAATGTAGGTAGTGTAGTTAGTGCTGTGTAGTATTAGTAAATGTAACTGTTGTTTAATGTTGTTAGTGTTAGTATTAGTAAATGTAACTGTTTTAATTTAATGTAGTTAGTGTTAGTTAGTGTTAGTAGTAGTAATGTAATGTTAGTAGGTGTAAGTTAGTGTTAGTATTAGAAATGTAACTGGTTAGTTATGTTAGTGTTAGTATTAGTAAATGTAACTGTAGTTAATGTTCGTGTTAGTATTAGGAAATGTAACTGTTAGTTAGTGTAAGTTAGTGGTAGTATTAGTAAAATGTAATGTTATTAATGTAGTTAGTGATAGTATTAGTATGTAAATGTAACTGTTTAGTTAATGTTAGTTAGTGTTAGTTAGTGCTAGTATTAGTAATGTAACTGTTAGTAGTGTAAGTTGGTGTGTTAGTATTAGTAAATGGAAATGTTAGTTAATGTTAGTTAATGTTAGTTGTGTTAGTATTATAAATGTAATGTTAGTTAATGGTAGTTAGTATGTTATATTAGTAAGTAACTGTTTAGTTCATGTAGTTGTGGTTAGTATTAGTAAATGTAAATGTTAGTTAATGTTAGTTAATGTTAGTTAGTGTTTAGTAATTAGTATTAGTAAATGTAACTGTTAGGTAATGTTAGTTAGTGTTGTATTAGTAAAGTAACTGTAGTTAATGGTTAGTAGTGTTTAGTATTTAGTAAATGTAACTGTTAGTAATGTTGTTAATGTTATTAGTGTTAGTATTAGTAAATGTAAACTGTTAGTTAATGTTTAGTTAGTGTTAGTATTAGTACATGTAAGTTAGTTAATGTTAGTAATGTTAGTTAGGGATAGTTGTAGTATAAAAATGTAACATGTTAGTGAATGTTTAGTTAGTTGTTAGTATAGTAAATATAAAGGTTAGGTAATGTAGTCAATGTTAGTACACAAAAAAAATATTCACAATATTATGTTAGTAAATGTTAGTACACAAAAATATTCACATATTTATATTATCATTTTTATTAGGAATATTTTTTTCATTATTTATTATTAAATTGATTTTTTTAATATAAATTTGCAGATGAGGAACTCTATTTCTGCCAGTGATTGCAGAGGAGGGAGGGTCACCTTCACCAGCACCCCCACCAAGGACCACCCAGTTTCCCTTCCCTTCACTTCACACACACCACCACCGCCAGGCCAGCAGGGACAAGCACGCCAGCGCCGGCCGGATTAAATTAAATCGGCATGAGGACGATGAAAAGCGCAGCTCTCATGCACAGGACATTCGGCCACCCATTAAGAGCGAGTTTTTTTTTAATATTAAAACATTAAATAGGTGCAGTTATCACCATGTTTGTATTATTATTGTTTATATTTTAGTTTTAATTATTGTTCTTATAATTATATTATTATTATTATTAATAATATGTAAGCACGAAGTACAGGGTGATTACGTTTTTTACTAAAAAATGTTAAACTAAAACAAAATCTCTGTGTTTATCTTTACAATGACATGACTACAAACATAATATTTTAGACTTTTCCCACCACACATTGGCTTCTCTCCCCCCAGAGTAGCTTCAGCAAGGGAAAGAGGGGAAGGAGATAGGGTTTGTAGGAACAGAAGCACCATTGGGTAGCAGTGATTCACTTCAGTTGACAAACATTATTGCAGAGCCAGGCGGCTTGGCCCACCGGACAGACCCCATTCCCATTGGCTTCTATCCCCCCAGAGTGCTTACGTTGTGAAGGGGAACGCGGGGGGGGAAGGGGATAGGGTTTGGTAGGAACAGCACCATGAGTGAGCAGAGCAGTAGATTCACTTCAGTTGACAACTTATTGCGGAGCCCAGGCAGGCTTGGCCCCTACGGACAGACCCCATTCCCATTGGCTTCTCTCCCGCAGAGTATGCTTCGTGCAAGAAAGCGGGGGGGGAGGAGGAAGGGGATTACACTTCATGAAAAGATTCTTAGAGCTGTGAGTATGACATGGTCAGAGTAGGTGGACACCACAACAAAGGTGCCTGGGAGAGAGAGACAGCGAGAGCAAGTATGGATTTTTGCATTGGGGGCAAGTAGGATCAACCCAAAACATAGAAAAATTGCCACAGAGTAACTGTTGCGGCTTCTGCACACTGCATGACATGCGGCAGGTAGGTTGACACCACCAAAGGCTGCCTCTGGAGAAAGAGACGAAAAGAAAGCAAGTATGGATTTTTGAATTGGGCCAAGTAGGATCAACCCTAGGATCAGGTGCTTAGGCCTGCCAGCACATGGGAAGGAAAGCAGAACAGAGGCAACGTAAGCAGTTCGCCTCATACTGCTGCTCTGTTTTCCCTATGAGATGCGGGATGGACTACGACACTTTAACCTTATAGCGGGGGGGGATTATAAGGTGCCACCCAGATACTGCATCTCTTTGATGGCCTTAATCCTGGGGTCCTATTGCATAGGGCAGTTGCAGCATATGCATACCCATATGCCAGCAAAAGTGCCGAACTCAAGGACCCCGTACCTCATCCTCACTGAAGACAATAGTGTCTGGGGCTCAACCACTCCCCAAACCACGGATGACATGTTGGTACTTGGGGAGGGTTGAGATGTCCCCTAGAGGAATGCCCCCATTACAACTCGGTCAAATCACCCAAATCCCCCTCCTCATCATCAGACGGCCTGCTCTGCAATGTGATGCCCGGGCTCAGGAAAAGAACACACGGTGTCGGCGTCCTCCTCTTCCAGTAGATGCTGATCGGCAGTGTGCCCCTGTCGGGTAGCCGTTGAGGGTGGTGCTCAAGCGGAACACCAGTGAAATGGATATGCATGGTGGCATCATCACGGCTTACATCCTGTGCCTCCTCAAATGGTGCGAGCACATAGCAGGCATTAGAAATAGCAGCCACTGCTGGGTAAGCGAAATCCCAGGTCCCCAGAGCTGATCTAGCCTCGTACTAATACAAATGTCTATGGTGGCTTGCCTCTGCGGAGCAAGCCTCAGGCGCATCATAGATGGAGTTCCAGTGGGTGGGGGTTGTTGTCCACAAATCAAGCGGTTCTGCAGTACACTGTGCGCGATGAATCGGCAGATGAGCTGTGGCCGTGGTATGACCACCTGAAGTGACTGGACCCCATCCTATGCCATCCTCAGTATCTCCTGCCAGAACCAGGGGGTCTTGGTTGAGAACCGCTGGACAACCAGGTTGATGAAACTTGTGCCAGGCAAGGAACATGTGTGACTCTGCCCATGCGAAGGGCAGGACGGGGTTGGTTGCATTGTCACCACACTCCCTTGCTATGAGAGGTGGTGTGGGGTCAGCACCTCTCCAGCCTGCCCTGCAGTGCTTGCCAGCAACTCTGCCACGGGTTGGCTCCTATACCAAGACACAAGAAGCTTCAACACTGCATGGCCACGTCTCATATGGCATGAAGCATAGGCTCTTGGGGGGGGGCACGGGAGCTGTCGGAAAGAGGAACCTCACCGGATTAAGGAGGGGGGGGTGGAGAGGGTGTATCACCAATACATGGTGGTACCACCTCGTCACCACGTTTGCCCTGTGCCGCACTCTGACGGCTAGCAGAATGGCCACTGGGCGGTAAATGAGGACATACCGACCCTGGTGTACTGTGGACCACGCGTCCTCCATAGTAGTATCCATGTGGAACTCTTGCCACACTGTGGTCCCGCGAAGTAGATAGTAGAAGAGATATTGCCCTGCAGATGGTCGTGCAGGGCTGTACTGCATTCTGGGCAAAGTACCTATGGCCAGGGCACTCCACTGTGATGTCAATGGCCTAAACGCTGCACTGTATCTACTAGGCTGAAACATGTAGCAGCTTGCTGCCACCGCCAGGAAGTTTGGCTAAGCCAGCAGCTGTGAGGAGCTGAGGAGGGGAAGATAACCTACTATACCGGACGACCCAGAGCAGGTCAAGAGGCCTCTTAATACCGCGTGCTGGGGCCAAACGGCCTGGTTCTTCTCCCTAAATTCCACCAAGGGAAGAAGATGATGGGGCCGGAGGGGGGGAAGGAGGAACGATGGCTACCTGGGCACGAGGAAGGGAACGCTGTGGGTGCTGCCCGTTCCGTCCGCTGCCTCCCACCGGGCAAAGTGGGGAGCATCATTATGCCTTCCTCTCCGCATGAAGGGGCCCAGAGGTGCTGCATTTTCCCCACGGCTAACACCGCCGCAGGCACAGAATGCACACTGCAAACAGTGTTATCGCTGGGAGGCCAATGAGAAGAAAAAACTCACAATACAGCAGAGCCCCGGGCCTGCACAGGAGCAGAGGGTCACTTGCCATTGTGGGACACTTGGCCACAGGTGGCATTGGTGACGTTACCTACATGGCCGCAATAGGTGCACTAGATGCACCTCTATGCCTCTTAGATTACCCCAGTCCTGCCTCGGTTCAGGCTCATGCTCCCCTCAGAGACACTATCCTCCCTCTCACTTGTGGCACCCATGGACGATCGGGGGACCTCATCGTTTCAACTTCCACATCCCAATACTAGAGGCTGGGTCTACTAAATAGCAGACCTCACCCCCTACAACAGTTTCCTGGCCTGCTCATGGACTGCTTGCGTGCATTTCATCAGCCTCATGCCCCCTGTGCACTGAGCACTTTCCCCGCCTTCGGGGCAACAGAAAGGTTGTGCATCAGTGCAAGGCCTCCTCCTCAAGCACACACTAGCCCCACACATGTGTGCGAAACATATCCTGAGACTCCACTCCTCCGGATTCTCCGAGGGTAGTGGTCATGTGGGCCGAAACTCCTGATAAAGCGGATTCAGGGTCCATGCCCACAGTAGGAGCCCAGGTGAGGAAGGAGCAGAACAGTAGCTAACAGTAGCAGATCGGCTGCTAGTGCCTCTGAGGAGGTGGATGAGGAAGGTCGGGTAATCCACGCTACTACACTTCCTTGATCAGAAGGATGGCCCTAGCACAGTACCCCTAAACATATAGGTTAAAAACCTTTTACCCTGCGAAGGACAGGTTTGGTAGCTCCTGGCCAGAGCCTTCAATAGGCCTCTCCTCTCCCTCTCCCTCTACGTGCAGAAGCACCCTGCTCCTTGGTCTCCCGCTTGCCCTTCAGGCTTCCCTCTCCCAAATTTTTTCAAAAAAAGGTTATTAATATATTTTTTTTTTTCTCCAACATACAATCAGCACAAATTATTGCAATAAAACCTTTTTATTTGACATCCGACATCTGTGTCATACAGTCTGCGACGTTACAGACTGTATGACACAGATGTCGGATGTCAAATAAAAAAGGTTATTTGCATATTTGTGCTGCTGCTTGTAAGTTGGAGGAAATATATACTTGATTTGCTCGGCTTGGCCCTAAGGACACGTGGAGTTGAGGTGCGCAACTTGTTGTGAACGTTATATATATATATATATACACACACACCACACACAAAACACAAACCAAGCGACCAAAACGACAAAGGACAAACACACAGTTAACAACACAAAGAGCAAACAAATAAACAAAAGTGACTTATAGGGGGGGGGGGGGGGTTAGTCCACCTTAAAAGGACTGTTGGGTTCAAGCTGTGTGAATACGGGGGTGGGGAACAACAAGTGCTAATCCACAACTGAAAAAAAAAAAAAATCACACACACAGAAATGCTCAAAAAGCACAAAAACTCTCTCAACTCCTACACTGTTCAGGTCTCCAATAAACACACTCCAACACACATGGCGCGGTCGCATGGCCTTTTATACCCAGGGGCTGGCAATGACTCAAAATAGCTTTGCCATTGGGTGATTTTGGACATGTGGGCACTTTTATTTTAAAATCCGATGATTATCGAAGTTCGACCGTTACAAATAAATCATTGAAAAGTCCGGGAATATCGAAAAGTCCCCGGGCTAGTTAAGAAGTCAGGGTCCTCGGAACTCGAATAGTTACGCTACAAACTCGGGTTCGGAGTCGAATCCTAGCCATCTATAGTGTGCGTGCCAAAATGCTCCTGTGTATCGAGCATCTAGACTGACAGGTAACTCCAGCTATATATATTACACTGTAATGGGTCTCATATCTGTTTACTCATACAGCACTGAACTTATTATGCAGTGTTATTTCTTTAGAATATATACACTGTAATGTATATTACACTTATATATATTACAAACTGTAATGGGCTCATTATCTGTTATATACAGCACTGAACTTATTATGCGTGCTATTTTCTTTGATATATATATATATACACTGTAATGTATATTACACTTATATATATTACAACTGTAATGGGCTCATTATCGTTATATCAGCACTGAAACTTATTATGCAGTGCTATTTTCTTATAGATATATATACACTGTAATGTATATTACATTTATATATATACCACTGAATGGGCTCATTATCTGTTATATACAGCACTGAACTTATTATGCAGTGCTATTTCTTATAGATATATATACACTGTAATGTATATTACACTTATATATATTACACTGTATGGGCTCATTATCCGTTATATATGGCACTGAACTATTATGCAGTGCTATTTTCTTATAGATATATACACTGTAACTGTATATTACAATTATATATATTACACTGTAATGGGCTCATTATCCGTTATATAGCACTGAACTTATTATGCAGTGCTATTTCTTATAGATATATATACACTGTAATTAATTACATATATATATTACACTGTAAGGGCTCATTATCAGTTTATACAGCACTGAACTTTATGCAGTGCTATTTCTTATAAGAATATATACACTGTAAGTATATTACACTTATATATATCTTACACTGAATGGGCTCATTATCCGTATATATGAGCACTGAACTTATAGCAGTGTCTATTTTTTATAGATATTATACACTGTTGTATATTACACTTATATACTATTACACTGTAATGGGCTCATTATCGTTATATACTGCACTGAACTATTATTGCAGTGCTATTTTCTTATAGATATTTATACACTTGTAATGTATATTACACTTATATATATTACACTGTAATGGGCTCATTATCTGTTATATACTGCACTGAACTTATTATGCAGTGCTATTTTCTTATAGATTATATACACTGTAATGTTATTACACTTATAATATTACACTGTAATGGGCTCATTATCAGTTATATACTGCACTGAACTTATTATGCAGTGCTATTTTCTTATTCTTGATATTATACACTGTAAATTACACTTATATACACTGTAATGGCGCATTATCAGTTTATATACGCACTGAACTTATTATGCAGTGCTTATTTTCTTATAATATTATACACTGTATGTAATTTACACTTATAGTATTACACTGTATGGGCTCATTATCAGTATATACCAGCACTAACTTATTATGCAGTGCATATTTCTATTATAGATATATATACACTGCTAGTGTATATTACAACTTATATATAGTTACACTGTATGGGCTCATATCCAGTATATATGGCACTGACTTATTATGCCAGTGCTATTTCTTATAGATTTTCACTGTTATGTATATTACACTTATATATATTACACTTGAATGGGACTCTTTATCAGTTATATACAGCACTGAACTTATTGCAGTGCTATTTTCTTATAGATATCTATACACGGTAAGTAGGTATTTACACTAATATATTACACTGAATGGTCATAAACCTTTATAGGCACTGAACGTTTTGCAGTGATTATTTTCTTTTATATAGATTATATACATGAATGTATATTACACTAATGATATATTACAATGAATAATGGGCTCATTTCGTTATATACAGCACTGAACTTATTATGCAGTGCTATTTCTTATAGATATATATACACTGAATGTATATTACATTATATATATTACACTGTAAGTGGGCTCATTATCCGTTATATAGCACACTTATTATGAGTGCTATTTTCTTATAGATATATATACACTGTTATGTATATTACAGATTAATTATATTACACTGAATGGGCTCATATCGTTATATACAGCACTGAACTTATATGCCAGTGTCTATTTCTTATAGATATATATACACTGTAATGTATATTAACACTATATATATTATTTAAACTGTAATGGCTCATTATCCTTATATACAGCACTGAACTTATTATTGCAGTGCTAGTTTCTTATAGATATATAAACACTGTAATGTATATCACTTATATATTACACTGTAATGGGCTCATTATCTGTTATATACGCACTGAACTTACTATGCAGTGCTATTTTCTATAGATATATATACACTGTAATGTATCTTACACTTAATATATATTACACTGAATGGGCTCATTATCCGTTATATATGCACTGAACTTATTATGCAGTGCTATTTTCTTAAGATATATTTTAAGTACCCAGACATATTGTAAACGAATCGAGCAATAGTACGACAATCTAAACTCTAATACGACAACAAGACCGCAATACCATTCACTGCTATTACGATAGGCTACATATCTCAGAAAATTATATATGCAAACATTATGCACGTATCTTAAGATATATTATAAGCTGTATGTATTAACTACATATATATAATAAATACCTATTGTATAGCCGACTAATCATATGTCCTATAGAATCTATACACAGTGAAGCCTAGTTTACACTTATATATAGAAATCACAACTGCTAATGGATCATTAACGGTCTGCGGCTGTGGAATCAATGGTCTGAACATCTAGATAGCGAAAGGTATAATGTTGTATAACTCAGCACGTAATGTAATTCAACAAACTTATATACATGCATAGCACTAAGTGGGCTCATTATCCAGATGTCATAATAGTAATCAGCGAACTACACAGTCGAACTAATACTATGTAGCATCTAAAAGTATAGACCTCTAAGACTATACCTTATCTCCACAACTGAACGTTATTTCTGGTATAACGTTACACCGATAGGAAGAGATAGGCAGCTTATCCGAATATGGCAGACTGAACTTTTTTAATAGACACTAACAGTCTCATAAGGAATAGATTATGGCTTTCACTTAATATATACACGATGGCTCATTATAAAGTTATATTGATGTAATCTTATTTTGCTAATGCTCATTTTAATAGATATATATACTTATTAATGATTTTTACACTTATATTTATATTACACGTTAAAGGGTCATTATTGTTATCATACTGTTCATGATATTATTGATAGCATTTTCTATAATTTATCTACCGTAATGTGTTATTACACATGAGATATTATCACTCATATGGGCTCTATACGGAATTGCCTAATCGACTATTACGTGTCTTGTCTTTAGATTTATACTGTAAATTATATTAGACAGTGAATATTACACTAAGGTGACTACATAAATATTACGATTACTAATAGGGCATGAAATAGACTTATGAGAAAAATGCTGCGATTGTCTGTACAAAGATCACAATGACACTGTAATGTCACTTGCCTGTTATACTAAACGGAGTTGTTGATATGGTAGCTCGACACTTCAAAACTTTTATCGCCATGAGAACTAGTCAAGGAATTTCTTATAATAGCGATATACCTGTAAGTGATACTCTAACAACTCAGACTTAATAGGCCACTGTAATGGGCTCATTCTCAGTATATACAGCTACTGAACTTATTTTGCAGTTGCATTTTTCTTAGAGATATTTTATACACTGTAATGTATATTACACTTATATAGTATAACAACTGTAATGGGCTCATTATCCATTCTATATGGCACTAGAAACTTATTATGCAGTGACTAGTGTCTGATAGTAGATATATACACTGAATGTATTTACACTTATTAATTACCACGAATTGGGTCGCAGTTCCGTTATATCGCAACTTGAACTTATTATGCAGTGCTATTGTCTATAGCTATATATACACTGTAATGTATATTACACATCTATATACACTATGGGCTCATTATCCGTTAATACTGCACTGAACTTATTATGCAGTGCTATTTCTTATAGATATATATAAATTGTAAGTATATTACACTTATATATATTACACTGTAATGGGCCTCATTACTTTATAATACAGCACTGAACTTATTATGCAGTGCTATTTTCTATAGATATATCTACACTGTAATGTATATTACACTTATATATATTACACTGTAATGGGCTCATTATCCATTATTATGGCACTGGAACTTATTATGCAGTGCTATTTTTATAGATATAGATACATTGTAATGAAAATTATATATATTACACTGTAATGGGGCTCATTATCAGTTATATGACAGCACTGAAACTTATTATGCAGTGCTTTATTTTCTTATAGATATATACACTGTAATGTATTTACACTTATATATATTACCACTGTAATGGGCTCATTATCTGTTTATATACAGCACTGAACTTTTATGTCAGGGCTATTTCTTATAGATATTAACACTGTAATGTATATTACACTTATATATATTACACGTAATGGGCTCATATCGTTATATACAGCACTGAAACTTTACATATGCCAGTGTTATTTTCTTATAGATATATATATACGTAATGTATATTACATTATATATATTACACTGTAATGGGCCATTATCCGTTATATATGGCACTGAACACTTATGCGTGCTATTTCTTAAGATATATATACACTGTAATGTATATTACACTATATATATACACTGTAATGGCTCATTATCCGTTATATACAGCACTGAACTTATTATGCAGTGGCTATTTTCTTATAGATATATATACATTGTAAATGTATATTAACACTTATATATTATTAACCTGTATGGGTCATTATCAGTTATATATGCACTGAACTATTATGCACGTGCTATTTCTATAGATATATATACACTGTAATGTATATTACACTTATATATATTACACTGTAATGGCTCATTATCAGTTATATACAGCAACTGAACTATTATGCAGTGCTATTTCTATAGATTTATACACTGATGTATATTACAACTTATATATATAACACTGTAATGGGCTCATTATCCGTTATATACAGACTGAACTTATTATGCAGTGCTATTTTTTATAGATATATATACACTCTGTCAATGTATATTACACTTATTATATATAACACTGTAATGAGAGACTCATTATATCCGTTTATACAGCAACTGAACTTATTATCAGTGCTTTTTTTTATAAGAATATTTATACACTACGTACTGTATATACACTTATATATTTACAACTGTAATGGGCCTCATTATCTGTATATACAGCACTGAACTTATTATGCAGTGCTATTTTCTATTGATATTATATACACTCGTATTATATTACACTGTATATATAACACTGTAAATGGGCCCTTCATTATCCCGTTATATATCCAGCACTGAACTTATTCTGCAGTGGCTATTTCTTATAGATATATATTACACTGTAATGTTATTAAACTTGATATATAACACTGTAATGCGGACTATTATCCGTTTATATACACACGGAACTATTATGCAGTGCATTGTCTTAAGATTATACAAGCAAAATACCCGCGCGTCGAAGCGGGGGAGACGTATTGAATACGTTTTAGTAAGAAAGCAATAGTATCAGAGATTGCTGTTTGTCCTCACTCGGCACTTGATATATTAAGAAAGGACACATTCAATCATTCTTTAATATAATGCAACACTCATGAACTTAATGTAATATTATATTTTTTATTAAAATTACGAAATTGGTGAAAATAAACCCCCACCACCCCCGCCCGGTCTCCCCCAATACCCTCCATATTCCATCTGTCCACCATCCAACCCCTTCCCCGTACACCTCACCAGTCCCCGCACACCCCCTGAATTCTGGTAAAAAATCGGTCCAGCCGTCGGTGCAGGAGCAAAATTCATTCCCCCCCCCATTACCGCCACCCTAAAAAATAGTTTGTAACCTTTTATTGGTAAAGGATTTTTTTTTTAAGTATATGCATACTAAATTTGGTTGGAAAATTGGACCAACCAGTACTGGTGCAATGTCAGATATTCACCGTTTACAGGTTGCAATGTCCGATACTCACCGTTACAGGTGCCATGCAATGTCAGATATCACCATTACAGGTGGAATTCCGAAACGAAACCTGCTTAACTTTTGTAAGTAAGGTGCAATGAATGAGCCTGCCAAATTTAAGCCGTGTGACTCCACGGCACAAGTGGAGAATAGTGAGAGTGAGTGAGTGAGTGAGTGAGGGCTTGGCCTTTCGAAACGAAAACAACCTGCTTAACTTTTGTAAGTAAGGTGCAATGAATGAGCCTGCCAAATTAAGCCGTCTGCCTCCACGGCAGTTGGAGCATTGTGATGAGTGAGTAGTGAGTTGAGTGAGTGAGGGTGTGCCGTGTATTAGATTGAACAAACCTGCTTAACCTTGTTTGTGTATAGTATCGAAAAACGAACGAAGAAACCTGCTTAACTTTTGTAAGTAAGGTGCAATGAAATGCGCCTGCCAAACTTAAGCTGTCTGCCTCCACGGCAAGTTGGCGAATAAGTGATGAAGTTGAGTTGTCAGTGAGGGCTTTGCCTTTTTTCGAAACGAAACCTGCTTAACTTTGTAGTAAGGGTGCAATGAATTGAGCATGCCAAATTTAAGCCATCTGCCTCCACGGAAAAAGTTGGAGGAATTAGTGATGAGTGAGTGAGTGAGGGTTGCCCTGGTATAGTATCGAAACGAAACATGCTAACCTTGTAGTAGTGTTGAAACGAAACCTGCTTAACTTTGAAGTAGGCAATGAATGAGCCTGCCAAAAATTAAGCCGTTCTGGCCTCCACGGCAAGTTGGAGAATTAGTGATGAGTGCGTGAGTGAGTGGAGGGGATTTGCCTTGTATTTGTATCGAAACGAAAACCTGCTTAACCTTGCTATTAGTATCGAAACGAAACCTTGCTTAAACTTTTGTAAGTAAGGTGCAATGAATGAGCCTGCAAATTTTAAGCCATATGCCTCCACGGCAAGTGGAGGAGAATTAGTGAATTGAGTGAGTGAGTTGAGTGCAGTGAGTGAGGGCTTTGCCTTTTCGAAACGAAACCTCTTACTTTTGTAAGTAAGGTGCAATGAATGGCCTCCAAATTTAAGCCGTTCTGCCTCCACGCAAGTGGGAGAATTAGTGATGAGGAATGAGTGAGTGAGTGAGTGAGGATTTGCCTTGTTAAGTCTCGAAACGAAACCTGATTAACCTTGTATTAGTAGATCGAAATGAAACCTCTGCTTAACTTTTAGTAAGGTGCAAATGAATGAGCAATGCCAAATGTTAAGCTGTATGCCTCCACGGCAAGTTGGAGAATTAGTGATGAGTGAGTGATTGAGGGCCTTTGCCTTTCGAAACGAAACCGCTTCTTAACTTTGTAAGTAAGGTGCAATGAATGAGCATGCCAAATTTAAGGCCGCTGCATCCACGGCAAGTTGGGAATATTAGTGATGAGTGAGAGTGAGTGAGTGAGGGCTTTGCCTTTTCGAAACGAAAAACACTTGTGCTTAACTTTTGTAAGTAAGGTTGCAAGAATGAGCCTGCCAAATTTAGCGTTGCATCCACGGGCGCAAGAAGTTGGAGAATTAGTGATGAGTGAGTGAGTTGCGTGGATTTGAGGGCTTTGCCTTTTCGAAAACGAAACATGCTTAACTTTGTAAGTAAGGTGCAAAAAAAACGATGAGCCTGCCAACTTTAAGCAAGTCTGCCTCCACGGCACGTTGGAGGAATAGCCCCGGCAAGTTGAGGAAATTGAGAATTAGTGATGAGTGAGTGAGTGAGTGAGGGCTTGCCTTTTCGAAACGAAACCTGCTTAACTTTTGTAAGTAAAGGCAAATGAATGAGCCTGCCAAATTAAGCAGTCTGCCTCAACGGGCAAGTGGGAGGAATAGTGATGAGTGGGTGTGAGTGAGCGAGAGTGAGTGAGGCTTTTGCTTGTATTTGTATCGCAACGAAACCTGCTTAATGTATTAGGATCGGAACAAACCTTGCTTACTTTGTAGTAGGTGCAATTGCAATGGAATGAGCCCCTGCACCAAATTTAAGCGTCTGCCCTCCACGGCAAGTTGGAGACGAATTAGTGATGAGTGAGTGAGTGAGTGAGGCTTTGCCTTTCGAAACGAAAACATGCTTAACTTTTGTACGTAATGTGCAAATAATGAGCCTGCCAAATTGTAAGCAGTTTGCCTCCACGGCAAGTTGAGAGAATGCCACGGCAAGTTGGACGAATTAGTGATGAGTGAGTGAGTGGAGGAGGGCTTGGCCTTCGAAACGAAACCTGCTTAAACTTGGCTAAAGTAAAGTGCAATGAATAGCCTGCCCAAATTTAACCGTCTGCCTCCACGGGCAAGTTGGAGGAATTAGTGAGAGGGGTGAGTGTATGAGGCTTTGCCTGTATTTGTATCGAAACGAAACCTGCTTAACCTTGTATTAGTATCGAAAACAAAACCTGCCTTAACATTTGTAAGTAAGGATGCAATGAATGAGCCTGCCAAATTTAAGCCGTCTGCCTCCACGGGGCCAAGGTTGGCGAATTAGTGATGAGTGAGTGGTGAGTGCGTAAGGCTTTGCCTTTTCGAAACGAACCTGCTTAACTTTTGAAAGTAAGTGCAATGAATGAGCTGCAAAATTTAAGCCATCTGCCTCCACGGCAAGTTGGGAGAATTAGAATGATGTGAGTGGAGTGAGTGAGGGCTTTGCCATTATTAGTATAGATTACACTGTAATTGTATATGTACACATACAGTAGATATTACACGTAGTGGACTCATTATCAGTTAATACAGCAATGAACTTATTAGCAGTGATATTTTTTATGATATATATACAAATGTAAGTCTATTACACTTATATATATTACACTGTAATGGGCTCATTATTAACTTAATACAGCCAATGATTTATTATGCATTGCTATTTATTTATAATATATATACCACGGTAAATGTATGTACACTTATATATAATAAACTGATAATGGGCCTCATTATAGTTATATATGGCATGAACTTATTTATGCGTGCCTATTTTCGTATAGATATTACCTGTAAGGTATATTACACTTATATAAACTCGTACACTTGTATGGGATCATATCTGTTATATACGGCAATGGAACTTAGTATGCAGTGTATTTTATAGATATATATACACTGTAATGTATATTACACTTATATATATTACACTGACATGGGGCCAGTATACCTATATACAGCATGAATTATTATGCAGTGCCTTATTCTTAAGATATATATACACTGTTAATGTACGACACATATATATTACACTGTTAATGGGCTCATTATTCCCATTATATACAGCCTGTGAACGATTATACAGTGCTATTTTCTTATAGCATATATATATGTATATATATATATATTATATGTAGACACTGTAATGAATATTACACTTATAATAATTACACTGTAAGTGGGCTTTCCTTATCAGTTCTATACAGCACTGAACTTATTATGCAGTGCTATTTCTTATAGATATTTATACATGTAATGTATATTACAACTTATAATATTACACGTAGTGGGCTCATTATCCATTATATACGGCCATGAACTTATTATTGCCGTGATATTGTCTTATGATATATATACACTGTAATGTATATTACCTTAGATAATTACACTGTAATGGTGCTCTCATTATCCGTTAATATGGCACTGAACTTATTATGCAGTGCTATTGTCTTATAATCTATTATACACTGTAATGTTATATTACACTGTAATGGGCCTATTATTTGTATTTACAGCATGAACTTATTATGCAGTGTTATTTTCTTTATAGTTATATACACTGTAAGTATATTACCACTTATCTATATTACACGTTAATGGGCTCATTATCTTGTTATATACAGCACTGAAACTTATTATTGCAGTTGCTATTTTCTTATAGATATATATACACTGTAATGTATATTACACTTATATATATTACACTGTAATGCGGTAATTATCCATTAATATACGGCAAATGAACTTATTATGCAGTGCTATTTCTTCTGATATATATCACGGTAATGTATTCTTAACACTGTAATGACTCATTATCGGTTAAACAGCACTGAACTTATATGAGGGTTATTTTCTTATAGAGATATATACACGGTAATGCTCTTATTACACTTTTACTATATATACACTGTAAGGGCCTAATATCTGTTATATACAGCACGACTTCATTTTTTTGAGTGCTAATTTTCTAATAGATATATAATTACACTGTAATGTATACTTAACACTTATATATATTACACTGTAATGGGTCCATTTCAGTTATATATACGGCCACTGAACTTATATGCAGTTTGCTATTTTCTTATAAAGGGGAGGATATATACACTGTAATTGTATATTACACTTTCTATAATTACACTGGAAATGGGGACAGTATCGTTATATATGGGCACTGAACTTATTACGCAGTCGATTTTTTATAGATATATATACACTGTAATGTATATTTACACTATATATATTTACACTGTAATGGGCTCATTATCCGTATATATGGCACTGAACTTATTACGCAAGTGCTTATTTTCTGTAATATATAGATATATAATATATATATATATATGATATATACTGTAATGTATATTACACATACAGTATATCTACACTGATAGGTGGGCTCATTATCAGTTATATACAGCACTGAACTTATTAGCCAGTGCTATTGTCTTATAGAATATATATATATACACTGTAATGTATATGACAATATTTATATTACACTGTGTGGACTCATTATCAGGTATATACAGCACTGAACTTATTATGCAATTGTTATTTTCTTATACGGAGATAAATACCACTGTAATGTATCATATCTATATATTAATATAACCCGTAATGGGCTCATTATCCGTTATATACAGGACGGGAAACTTATTATGCAGTGATTATTTTTTATAGATATATATTACACGTAATGTATATTACACTTATTTATTATACACTGTTAATGGGCTCACTGATCCGTTTGAATACAGCAATGAAATCTATTATGCGTGCTATTTGCTTATAGATATTTATACACGTAATGTATATTACACTTATATTTAGATTACACTGTAATGGGATCATTATCTGTTATATACAGCACTGAACTATTATGCCAGTGTTATTTTCTAGGATATATATACACCGTAATGTAATTTAACTTATATATATTACACTGTAATGGCCCATTATCCGTTTTATATACAGCACTGAACTTATTAGCAGTGCTATTCTTATGAGATTATATCAAATTTAGAGCGAGAACGGGCTACCCCAGAGACAGAGTTAGTTAAATTACAACAAGAACATCAGAGAAATAGACAGACAAAGATCTTTTAAGACTTCTGAAAATACGACCCAAAACAAGTAACCATGCAACTACCATTTCACTACTCAATTTAAAGACATATGAAGACAATTCAAGAAAAAAGAAAATGTTAACAAGCATGGAATATCCTTAAAAATTAGACAAATTCTAAATAAAATTAAACCAGATTTAGCCCAACAAATCTATACACAAATCCAAAACATTGAGAGACCATCTAGTTTCTAGCCACCTAAAAAGAAAAACAACTAACCACCAAAAAAACTGGCTAAGTGATCATCAAAACGGCTCGTTAGGCTGTGGACAATGTGTATGTAGGAGGTAAACACACTAAGAAATAGGAATTATTTCGAATTCTTCATTTGTGCTGGAGCTTTTAAACATCTTTTCCTTCCTATTCTTAGTGTGTTTACACCCTACACATTGTCCACAGCCGAAAGAGCCGTTTTGATGATCACTTAGCCAGGTTTTTTGGTGTTAGTGTTTTTCTTTTTAGGTGGCTAGAAACTAGATGGTCTCTCAATGTTTTGGATTTTTTGTAGATGATTTGTGGGCTATCTGGTATTATTTTATTTAGAATGTTATAATTTTTAAGGATATTCCAATGCTTGTTTAACATTTTCTTGAATTGTCTTATATTTCTGTTAAATTGAGTAGTGAATGGTAGTTGCATGGTTACTTGTTTTGTCGTATTTTCAGAAGGTCTTAAAAGATCTTGTCTGTCTATTTCTCTGATGTCTTGTTGTAATTTCACTAAATCTGTCTCTGGGTAGCCCTTTTCTCTAAATTTATATATATCTATAAGAAAATAGCACTGCATAATAAGTTCAGTGCTGTATATAACGGATAATGAGCCCATTACAGTGTAATATATATAAGTGTAATATACATTACAGTGTATAAATATCTATAAGAAAATAGCACTGCATAATAAGTTCAGTGCTGTATATAACGGATAATGAGCCCATTACAGTGTAATATAAATAAGTGTAATATACATTACAGTGTATATATATCTATAAGAAAATAG